>CM031243.1:687525040-687702540 GCA_018340775.1 Taxus wallichiana var. yunnanensis
TCACCAAGAAAGAAGAAGAGAAAAAAATTGGGACAAGATGCAATATGATTTTATTCAAACTTTCACCTTTGAAGATAGTAATCCTATGGTTGATAATTCTTTAAAATTAAAATATTCCTCTACTATGGAACTATTGATTCAGAAGAAGGAGCATAATTCCTAGATCCGGAGAAAATAACAAAAATTACACGGGGGTATAAGAAGGAGATTACAAAATTGAAAAACAATGAAGAATGAAAATTGAAAAGATGAAACACATGGTGGGGGATAATAATGAAGACATTGCCAACCATGAAAAGGAAGAAGATAATGAACTCAATGTAATATATTAACTAAAACATCTTCACCCAATACTAACAGAAAAATAAGTGATTAATAAAGAAGAAGCACAATTGTGCAATCTAAACATAGAATAAAAAGAAGGATCGAGGATGGTTATAGAGACCTGTAACAAAGGGAAGGATAAAATATATGATGAAGCTAATGCACAAAAGGGTAGAAGACATCGGACCAACAGGAATAGTAAAACTAGCTACTGTAGGAGACTACTAGATGGAAAAGGAGATGTCAAAAATATTACAATTATTGTGAGACTATGAAGATGTGTTTTCTACTAAATTTAGTGAAATAAAAGGAGTAGACCCATCAATCGGGAAATGTGCATCAAATTGAAAGAAGGAGCAAAACCTATAAAGAAAAGGCCATACAAATTGAACCCAAATATGAAATCCAAAGTAAAAGTGGAATTGGATCGGATGATAGAAGTAAGATATAATATATCCAATAGAAAAATTAGATTGGGTAAGTCTGATAGTCACTCAACCAAAGAAAATGGGAGAAATCAGAAATTTGTGGAGACTATAGGGCTCTAAATGATGCATGTGTTAATGACCCGACCCTTTCCCAACTCCATTCATAAATGAAATATTAGAAGTAGTAGTGGGACATGAAGTATATATTTCAAAGATGGATTCAATGGCTATCATCAAATATGTTTTTGCAAAGAAGATCAAGCTAAAACCACTTTCACAACCGAATGGGGAAGCTTCACATATAAGGTCATGCCATTTGGATTGAAAAATGCACCTACAATATTTTCCCGCAGTTGTTATCATGCATTCAAATATTTCATTCATGATTTCCTAGAAGTATACCTGGATGATTGGGTTGTATTATCCTTATTCAAAGAACACATATCTAAGGTACACTTAATGTTAGAAATATGTAGAGCTTTGCACATTGCATTAAATTTTAAAAAATTTTTTTCTTCACACCATTTGGAGTACTACTTGGACACATAGTATGCAAGGAAGGAATTTTGGTTGATCAAGTAAAAATAGCTGTCATAATTGGGCTCAAACCACCACCAAAACACCCTCGAGATCTCATGCATTCTGGGACATACAAGATACTACAAGAAATTTATTAGGGGATATGAAAACATAGTTCAACCAATGGAGAAACTATTACTTAAGGTGATGAAAATTTGAATGGATAATTGAATGTCAAAATGTGTTTACCAAATTAAAATAGAAATTGGTCGAGTGCACAATCCTAGTATTTCCATATTGGTGAAAAAAATTTCCATGTGCATGTTGATGCATCAGAACCACAATTGGTACAATTATAGCTCAACCAGGGGAAGGAGGTATAGACCATCCAATCCACTTCACAAGTAAGAAATTGTCACCCATAGAAAGAAACTACACAACTACAAAATGGGAAGCTCTAGCTATGATTTTACACTCCAAAAGTTTAGGCAATATTTGTTAGAAACTGAGTTTGAATTCTTCACAGATCATCAAACATTGTGATATCTAGTGAATAAGATGCTCTTGGGAGGTAGGATATCAAGATGGTTGATGTTATTCCAAGAATATAAGTTTAAAATAAATGTGAAACTAAGAAGAGAAAATGTAGGACCAGACCATTTGAGTCACATAAACATAAGAGAAGAACAGAAGAACTAGATGAAGATTCCCCAGATGCACACTTATTTCATGTTATCGCAATACCAAGAAAACTAGAAGAAATTGCAAAATTCTTATAAAAAAGAGATTTTCCACAACACTATATAGAGAAAAGAAATAATTGATTACAAAGGCCTTGCCATATACTATCATTAATGGATTTTTGTACAAGTTAGGTAAGGATGAAGTATTGTGTAGAGTTGTGCTAGAACATGAAAGAGAACTATTATTGTCATGAAGATCATGAAGGCATTATGGGAGGAAATATTTTAGGGGAAATCACTGTGAAAAATATATTACAAAGTGGAATTTGGTGCCAACCTTTTTTTGGATGCACATCATGTGGCAAACATTGTGACATTTTTCAATGAGTAGGGAAACCAAATCAGAAGGATGAAATGCCTCTTAATCCTATGTTAGCAATGCAACCATTTGAACAATGGGGAATAGAATTCATTAGGCCAATTCACCCTCCATCAAGAAGATCCAAAACAAGATATATAATCACAAAATATTATTTACAAAATGGGTAAAAGTTGTAGCTATAAAAAATTTAGCAAAAGGACACAAATAAATTCCTTTATGAAAACATAATAACTAGATTTGGATGTCCACATAAATTAGTAAGTGATAGGGGCACACATTTTTGAATAATACCATTAAAATCCTCACAGAATAATTTATGATTGCACACCACAAAAGCACAACATATCATCCACAAAGTGAATGGACAAGTGGAATCTACAAACAAAGTTTTGGAAAAAGTTTTAACAAAGATCTGCAATGTGAAAAGGGATGATTGGGAAGATGAATACCATGAGTTCTATGGGCATATAAAAAAAAACTACAAAAACTATAGGAAAACACCATTCCAATTGGTTTATGGAATTGAAGTAATTATGCCAATGGAAATATGTTGTACCAAGCCTTCCACATCACAATAGTTACTTGGTTGGGAGACAAAGAATCTATTGAAAAAAGTTATTAGATGGAAAAAAATGGAGGAATACATGGCAACAATATAATGGAATCAAGAAGCACACAAACAAATTCAAAATCCCGGGCATGACCACAACCTAGGCAGTAAAGAGTTCTAAATATAAGAAAAGATTTTTGGTGTATGAAAGTAGGTTTAAAGCACACCTAGGAAAATTATACATAAGATGGAAAGGCCTATATATCATCCATCACATCACAAAATAGGGCATTGTAGTATTGTGGGATCTACAGGGAAATATATTTCTTGGAAGAATAAATGGATGTAGGCTGAAATCTACCATGCGTAATCACACAAAGTATTAAAGAAGACAATAAGTGCCTTGACACAATGGTTAGAGTAGGAAGTTTTAAATTTCAAGTTTTGTAGATTAGATATGTTTGTGTAATTAATCAGTGTGTGTGAGTATGTGTAAGTTAGCATGGATCCAAACAAGATCACCATTGATCATGGTGTGAAGAAAAAATGGGGAAAAGGGAATGAATCCAATAAGTTTGGGAAATCTACACAATAAATAAGAAATAAACGAAAAAAAAATCCAAGTTCAAAATTAAAAAAAATAAAAAAATATCTAGTATGAACGATGACACATCAAAGGCCTAAGATCTCATGGAAAATGAAATCTCTAATGGACAAAAAAGTAATTAAGGAGGTAGATCAAGTGATCAATGGTTTAAAAAAGACCACTTAAAAAGTGTTTAAGGTATAACTAAGAAAACCAATTCACCAAGAATTTTTCATTTTTGAGAAATATCAAACAAGAAACAAGAGTAGAAATACCAAAAAGAGATTAAGTGTGAAGAAAAAATAGAAAAGAAGAAAAATAAATGATCCCCTTCAATAAACCTATTAGCCCAACGAGTTACAGGAATGATGTAAGAACAATGATTCACATTCCTCTCTCTATCGGATGTAGAAAAAGAAGACATGATAAATTTCCACAATGCTCAACAGACTAGGTGGAGTGATCCACCCCCCACATGACTAGCAGAGCGTGCCCTAGAAATTTGGAGGGTAGAAAAACCAAAATTCCAAGTAGAAGCTTCCACACAAGGGAAGATTGTAGTGAAGGACCCGGTCCGAGGAAAAATTATGCACATGATCACAATAATGCCTTATATGGGAGACCATCCCAAGCTCATGTAGAAAATCATGAGAAGATATCATCATGAATCCATATGTTCTCGAACATGAGTAAGATGTTGTTCCCATCAACACAGTCACTATTGTTCCCCGAGCCACATGCCTTTACAAACCATGGTATCTCTATCATATTGTACAAAACCACTAGACCCCATGTCAATTAACAACAACATGGTGAGTATCTATGGTCATTTGTGAAAAGGAAGAGGCATTCCATTGGGAGCCATCATGAACCACGTAGTCATAATTTTGCTAGAAATAATAGTTGAATGATATTGGAAAGCAACTAGGGGAATAAACAAGCATCTTTGGGTGTAGTGGACATCATTACAAGAATGTGGGATGATGGTGTAGAGTTTAATTAGATTGAAATTCCTTACAGATGAGGTGAAATAAATTATCAAAATATCATAAACAAGAGGTAAAGTGTTCTAGTACTAGTGGCTCATATTCTACTTTATTTCACATATTGGAAGGCTCCTCAAGGGAGTTATAAAGTAGATAATGATTACTTTCCACAAGAGAGATTTGTGCAGTTCATCCCAACAAATCCATAAATAAATTTTTGAAGACACAATTATGGGGGGTGGCTATTAAAAATCGGGAAAACTTAGGCGCAAACCCTTGTGTACCTAGGGAGGTAAGAAATTACACAACCCTCATATGCCAAATCACTTTTTGCATGATGGGTTCATATTATGATCAGAGGTAGCCAATGCCAAACATCCTAATTCACTTCCATTTTTTATCAACATGGAGATAGCCGAAGCAAAATTGAGTAGACAACATGGCATGATTCCAACAAGTGTTTAACCATTATTCATGCAAGATCCATAGAAACCATTGAGGAGAGAGCTACAAATGGAAGCTACCGAGCAAGGAAACCACAGCACAAGTGAAAGAGAAGATCCAAAAAGGAAGATAAGATGAAAAAGAAAGAAACTAATCATCACACCGAACTCAAAGATAATCATCAAGGGTAGAAATCAGATCCCATATTACCTAGTTGGTTTTCCAATTTAGATTTCCAACAAATGAAAATTGAAAAGATAAAATGTGTGCAATCAAAATATCAGAAATGGGCACCAAGATGTATCTTCCACAAATGAACATGAATGGTACACATGGAAAACCATCACAATGGAACATCACATGTAGGAAGATGAAGCTAGAAGATAGGGTCCAACTACCACCGATGCCTAAGACTCTCATGATCAATGCGGGATGAGAGGATGTGACACAAGAATAAATAGTGCACAATATTCAGAGGGTCTAAAGGATCATGGGCTTGATGTAGCTACCCTATAGGAAGAATTACTAGTCTTCCCAATAAAAAAGAAGAGAAGTGACACAATGCCTTTTAGAGTGGTACAACTGGGCCTACAATCGTTAAAGAACCAACCATGCTAAGCATGGAGTGTTAAACACACATGAAGAAGATCCTCACTTACACATGAGGACATCCAACATCAAAAGGATAATTGTATAACAAGTACAAGAAAATTCTACCGATGAGAAGGAGATAAGAATAAAAATAAGATGGGAAGTCAAGGAGAAAATAAGAATCAAAATCACAGTCCCTAAAGCTATAATTAAAATACCAACCACACCTTCTCCTCCTCCATCTCCACAAGAGGTAAGTAACCCAACCAAAACTGGTGTAATGGAAATGTCAATATGCAAAATAACATGAGAATAATAAACCATAACGTAAACCAGTATGCAACCAATGGAGGAACAAATACAAAAAAGTTGGACAAGAAGAATATGCAATTGAATAACAACACTTAAAGAAGATGAAGGTGGAAGAATAACTACAAAAACAACAAATTAAAGAATAAAAATACAAGAGGAAGATAAAATGCACAAGGAAATGAAAATAAGAGCAGTGAAAGATAGAAATTATGTAGGCTAAAGCACAAAATACTTTAAACAAGAAAAAGAGAAAACAAGAGGAATAATAAAATAAGAAATGAGAGAGGAGAAGAAAGAAGAAGAAGAAAATAAATAAAGAGAGGAGAACAAAATATGAAAACAAAAAAGAATAGAGAGGAATAACAAAATGAAGAAGAGAGTAAGGCATGGAAGTTAGTGAAAAAGAAAAGGAATCATAAGAAAGAAGTAAAAGAAAGAATAATAAAGAAGAAAATAAGAGGATACAAGAGAGAAACAAAGGAACAAAAGTTACAAGAGAAAATAGAGGTTGATACATCCAACAACAACATCATAAAAAGAAGAAAGGAGACCAAGGATAAAAACCGATGTATTTGAGTTGATAACATAATCAATTACTCTAACACTAAAACATAAGACTAATTCTCCCTTCATCCCATGTTTGTAGTGTACTCCTAAAAATTGATTTAAAAGTGCACAAATATACAAAATCCAGTCTACATTCACACAATCAAAGTAGATTTAGAGTATTTGGCCATTAAAAATAGATAGAAGGTGTATACACATTACGATCCAATATTGGAGAAATTACACTACAAATGAGCCCTAAAAAAGAACCTAGAAAAAACACTACACAATCTTAGGTCATATGTTGGAAATCCTATCCCTAATACACCATAGGTGACCAAGTCATGAGTGAAGCAATGCAGATAACACTTTAGTCGACAAGTTGGTGATAATTTGAATGAAAATGAAGCAAAACATTGTAGTAGTAATGTTAATGTTAAGTAGGAAGTAAAAGAGGCCATAATGATACTTAAGGAGTATGTCATAATGCTTAAGCACAACTAAAACTTAGGTGAAATAACTAAGATTTGAACTCTTGGATTGGAATACATAGTTGTAGGCTACCATGAGAGAAAATAAGAATGATATTAAAATAGGGCAAAAATTCACCAATAAATGCTGACAGAGGAAGAGGAACAAAAACTTGAAACATATTTACAATCATCACTACAAGCCAAGGACAATGTTAGTGAACAATTTTGGGAATGGGAGCCAAATGCAACAAGGACCACTTTTGTATGGGTCCAAGCACAATAGATGAGAGAACGATTGGAGACACCCATTCTAGATTTCTAGATCACTATTCTATTTCACAACCAAGCTACCTAAAAATATGAGGGCCAACTATATGAAGTTATGAAGATACTCACACAATTACAGATTTACTATAGAAGAATAAATAAAGCCTTTGTAGATTGGAATACATACAAGACAAACCTAGAAGTCAATATTCCAACCATGTAGATAATAAAGAACACACGAAGGTTCATTTTTCCACATATTCTTTTTTGAAGAGCCAAATCCACACTCATAATTCCACCACCACCATTCACACCCCATAGTCAAACTCAATAGACATAGAAACCAAACAAGACTAAACAACATCAATAAAAAAGAGAATCACACTTTTTGAAAGGTAATTATATATATATATATATATATAAAGGTAATTATATATATATATATATATATATTAAATGCATAAATTTTGGTATATTTGTAAGTAAACCCATATATCCTGAAAAACCTTAAGGGAATATTATGAGGGAGTTACCATAGATTGAAAACTTGAAAGGGTGGTCTATTGGGAATTCTACTTAATTGAAAACCTGAAAGGGTGGTTAAGTAGTGCATAGAGGATGAAAACTGGTAAATGGCATCCTTTATGTCGATTGTGAACATAGTAAGTTAAAGTACATTATGTAAGCAATAAAAACTACATCATAACAGAAAATGGAAAAAAATCACATGTATACCTTCTCCACCATGTTTCCTTCTCTAACCTGTTTCACCGCAAAGTAGATATAAAATAGATAAGAGGTAAGGGTGAGGAGGAATACCTGTAATAGTCAAAGATAGTTGTGAATGCATTGAATGTTGACCAAGATGATTGTAAAGAGCTTCCCTTTGGCTAGGAGGAATGACCTAAAATAGAACACAAGACCACAAAATAGGATTAAAAATATCAATTGGTGGATTGCCTAACAAAACTAGATCCAGGAAGCGGGGTGCTTCCTAGAAGGTGTCAATCCACATTTTAAAACAAGTTAATGCTAATAAATAACATGAAATAAAGATACCTATTGTAGTTGTATAGTTTAGGTATCCTACACAAGAATAGTAAATCAAATATAGTCTAATAAAGGAATATAAGACTAAATCTAAAGAAGGTGGTTAATGGTTCAAGGTCTACAAGTATGACATATAGTATTGCAAAAGTCTGGGTGAGGTTTTGGATAGGTAAATTAGGTTTCTGGTTTGGAGGAAATTACTAGTCATAGAGACATATATCGGTTGGGAAACCTGGTGCCGGTACTAGAAATGAACCAATACAGAGGTAGGAGAGGGTGTAGGAGGACCTCCAGTGTAGAGACCAGACATCCCACCGCGAGAGATGGAGCCGTGTAGAGGTAGGATTTGAGCTCCATTTATGTTTTGGGTGAAAACTAAGGTAGAAAAATGAAGAATTTAGATTTTGAAATTTGGTTAAAAGTGGGTGAAATTGGGTATGGGGAGGGCCAAAACTAGTTTAATTAGGTTGGAAAATGAATTGAGAAGTGATTTGGGTAGGTATTTTAGGTGTTTTAGTTAAATGTTTGAAAATGGGAAGTGAGGGGTTCACTTAGGTTCGAACTAGTGACCGACACCGATCGGGTATCGGCCAACATTAGTAAGGTAGCCGACATCGGGCGGGTCAAATGGGGGGCTGGTATTGGTCGGGGTGACCAATGTCAGTAATTGTTAAAAATTACTAAGGCTGAAAAAGAGAGTTTAGGAAGGCGGAAAGAGAAGGGAGGGATGGTTTAGTGTTAAGTTAGGTAGGAGTGGGTGGGTTAGGGGTAAGTTAGGGAGGAATAGGTGGGTTTGAGTTAATGTAGGTATAAATGGGTGGGTTAGGTGAAGTTAGGTAGGAATAGGTGGACTAGGGTTAATTTTTGTAGGAATAGGTGGAATAGGGTTAAGTTTGGTAGGAATAGGTGGATTAGGGTTAAGTTTTGTATGAATAGGTGGGTTAGGGTTAAATTAGGTAGGTATAGGTGGGGTAGGAATGAAATAGAGAAAGTGTAGATGAGTAGGCTAGATAGAATATATATTAGGTGAACAAAGTTGGGTAAAATGTGGGAAGGTGGGAAAGGCACATATAGTTATTGGGTTGGGTAGGGTCAAATAAATTGTCAAAAGGGCAATAAAAAGGTTAAATGGTGATGAGTTGACACATCAACAATTGACCATGAGAAATAGGCTACCGCCTTTTTGGTGTAGATGAGACCCAACATTGTTGAGGAAGAGTGGAATCATATGAAGGATGTTGGGATGGGAACCATTAGGCAATATAGGCATATTTTCTAGGATTTTATCATGATGGTCACTCTCATCGACATATGGGATTCAATGACTAACACATTCCACGTACCTACAAGAGAGATGACGATCACACTAGAGGATGTCTACAGAATATTGAGATTACCAATTGTTGGAGAGCCGTTATATCAAATTTCTTCTGATGATGTGTTGAAGCCTATTGTTTCAATATTTGGAGAGGTGATGACATATTTGACATATCACATTGCTAACATTAATTATGGGAATATGTATGTTGCACACCCCGAGGAAACTAGATTATCGATGTTGATGATGGTGTATATTGGATGTTATGCTCTCCCAGATTTAGAGGGTGGGAGATTTCTATGGGAATTGATGGGAGTTTTGGAGGATATGATTAAGGAGCAAGTTTGTTTTGCATGGGCGCCAACATATCTGGTACAAATTTATAGGGAATTTTTGGTGTATAAGAGGATTCGAGGTTTGGTGTGTGTTGCACCTATCTTCTTCATTGTTGGGCTTATGAGCACATAGTGTGTCTACATCCACATGGACTTCCAAGACAGATTGGTACATAGGATTCCATAGGGTAGGATATAGGTGGTGGGTTCCAATAGGGGCACATCTAAGGGTGGATGAGGTGTCATGAGATGTGACGTACTACAAACACATGTTAGAGGGCATATTAGGACTGAATATTTTATGGTGGCCTTATGTGGATTTCCCTTCATATGGGGGTATGGAAGAGTAGTTGGCAAGGTTACAGCTGGATAAATGGATACAGGGATGGAGACCTAGGGAGCATGAGATGATTCCAATTGAACGAGTCAGACACTAGTTTGGGCTTCAGTGGGATGTGCCTCCACCATTTCCATAGTATCGCAGGGATGGCATGGAGAGACATTTATCTCCACCACATCTAGCAGATCCGAGAAGGAATAAGGATCGATGATCGATATGAGGATTGATGACATAAGCACCAATGATGGGTATAGATGGTGATGGATAACCTAGCTATAGGTAATTCCAACAAAGTCAGACAACCTGATTTGGCCACTGTTAGAGTATAAAGGGACCATTAGGCATGTGAAAAAATTACAATTACAGTTAGCTTAGGCATATGCACATGTAGTCACTATATAGGGACAACTAGTAGGGGCTCAGCTTAGATGGCCACCTTATAGGGACTAGCAAGCGACATCACAGAATTGTCTGAAGATGGGAGGAAGGTTGTGGCATTAAAAGCATAGGTAGCCACTTTACATGGAAAACTAGCAAAGCATCCTGCACAAGTGCAAGCACAAGCACAAGAAGGGGGGTGGAGGGTAGGTTGTATGACTATAGGATTAGGTGATTAATTTACGAACATGTGGCCACATTTCAGGCATAACTAGTAGCTTCACAAAACACCAAGAACAAGATAGGGTCTTGTTTTATAGGCAGCAGGATAGTAGCCACTAGTATAGGGGATGGGGCCACTATTACTCGGGACAAGGTCCACAAGTTGGATTCGAGTGATGACACCTCCCAGGGGATATCCATGGCTAGTTATAAAGATGGTGTGTCTAAGTCTAGGTATTATCGGGATTGGTTAATAGAAAGTGGTATCCTATATGTGACTTATGGTGAGAATAAAGCATATTAGGCATCAAAGTGTGAAGACTAGCTCATGTACATATAGTACTAGTAGCTCAGAGAGCCAATAGTATCATAGGCATGGTGAGTGGGAGGTGACCATCTCACGACAATGAGAGTCCAGATGAGGGTACAAGAGAGAGAAATAGAGGTGTTGGGCCCTCTCGACGATGATATGAAGATAGTTTTTTATTAGTTTTTGATCTTGGACTTTATAGATATTGGCCTACGTCTTTGAAGGTGCGTGATGTATATGATAGTTTTGAGATACTTGTATTTATATCTATGTATATAGTGTATTGATACATAGACATTCCAGTATATAGATGGATGATGATATTTATATGTGTTGTGTTTGGTTTATTTAATTTTCATTGTATTGATGTCATGGAAAGTAGATGTAGGCATGGTTTGGTTATGGTTATATGATTGAATGGTTTAATTTCCATTGTTATTGATGTTATGGAAATTAAATTATTAGGCATGGTTAAGTGATGTATGTTGTGAATGATTGGTTTAATTTCCATTATATTGATGTCATGGAAAGTAGATGATTAGGCATGGTTGAGTTAATGTTGGTAGGATGTGATTGCATTTCCATTATATTGATGTCATGGAAATGATATGATTGGACATGGTTTGGTTTGATGTTATTTGTGACATGAAATGATGTTGTGTTGAATGGCTTAATTTCCAATGTACTAATGTTATGGAAACTAGATGATAGGCATGGTTGAGTTTGACTTGTTTCGATTTAATTTCCAAGTTATTGGTATTATGGAAAATAAATGATGATGTATATAGGTGATGTATGGTTTTGTTTTGAGTTAACTTCCAAATTATTGTTTTTATGGAAATTAACTAAGTAATTTTTTGTTTGATGGGGAAATGATGATGGGGAAAAGAGTGTCCGAGATAACCTCAGAGGGCCCCATGCCCTAAGAGTGTTGCCTACATAGCCCTTGTGAAAGGGGCCGATGTAGTTCTCCCATAAACCAGGGAAGAATGAGATTGGGTTCGGTAAGATGAATAGGTAAGTGGGTTGGGTAAGGCATGTTTTGAAAATAGGCAAGGTCAAATGTTGAATAGGTAATAGGAAAGGTGAATTAGGCATAGGAATAGATGAAGTTATCAAGGTGGTTTTAATTTTGATGGTCTTGTCTTGTGTGAAGAAGCAACAAGTAGGAAAAAGGTGAACTGAAGAGAAGTGAAATGCTCCATAGTTGGAAAGAACCAAAATGGTCATACCCTAGACTTATTGAACAAAAGTCCCTAGATACACTGCATGAGTGATGGGTCTAGAGTTGAAAGAAGTTACGTGATCACAATGTGTAGAATACACGCCACATCCCTTGAGTTGAGTTAGAAGATAATAAACAAAAGGTAAGGTGGAAGAGTTTGTTAAGTGTAACCTTGTTGTGAGACAACATGCCCCTTCTACAAGATACCAAAAAAATAGGCAAGTCCATGACCAAAAGTTTGTATTTTTCTTGATTTTTATTTTATTTTTTTTTCTATCATAGACTAATCGATGTGGGAATTCTATGTTGAGATAAGTAGGTTCTCCTTGAGGTCTTTGCGAAGCTGATCAATGCGGGAAGCTTTAGGATTATTTTATTTGAGAGATACAAATTAGTCTTCTTTTTTTGATAGACTAATTACAATAAGTGGTTGGCTTTTTATAGTTGTCCTTCGAGGGAGTAGTCTACTTATAACAACAAGAGAGAGACATAGATTTCATTTTGAGGGATTCATCTATTTTCAAGAATTTTGACTCAAGGAGTAGAGTTTTGGTATCCCATATTATTTTCTTTTATTATTTTTGTACTTGAAGTCATGGACAAGACTATAAAGGAGTATAAGCCTCTTTTATGAGGGAAAAACCATAGCATGAAAAGGTTAGCTATGAAAGAGGGGTTTTAAGTGATGAATGACCATGGGATTCCATCCTGAAAAGGATGAAAAGTATCCATGAGAATCATGCCATGAGTAGAGCCATGGTACTCATATTGAAGACAAGGCTGAATGGTGATGGATAATCACACAATTCTAGTTTAGTCGTTGGTCCTTAAAAGAGGTAGATGGAAGGAAAGGTTCACTCAAGGGACAAGCATATAAGTGACATAAAGTGATGTAGTACTTTATTCAACAATATAATGGTCGAAGATGCAAGGCATTAAGGGGATTAGGTTCGGGTTTACCCTCAAGAGAAGATAAATGATAATCACATGATCCATAGGTATGGGTGACAATGTAAGGTCCAAGCCAATTAGGGGAAAACTTGCCTCATTTAATTTTCTCCTCTTTGGTTACATGTTGGTTTTCCTTCAGGACAAGGTCATCAATTTTGAAATTTTTCTCATGAACACATTTTTGTAGGCACACTTGATGCATTTTTGGTAGATTTGAAGGTGGTCTAGAGAGTTTAGACGATGCACATCTAGTAACTCAAGTTGTGTCAAATGTTCTTGGTGGAAATCATCATCAGAGAGCATATCTTTGAGTGATATACAAAGAGATGGAATTTGGACTTCAAGAGGTAGGACAACCTCTGTACCGTAGACCAAAGAGAAAGGTGTGGCATTGGTAGAAGTATGAATGCTAGTATAATAAGCCCATAAGGTGAAAGGAATGTGCATGTGCCAATCCTTACTAGTGTCGTCAACGAATTTCATAAAAATTTTATTGAGGGTTTTGTTGGAAGATTCAACTTGGCCATTTGTCTGTGGGTAATAGGGTGAAGATAAACTAAGTTGAATGCCAAATTTGTCTCATTTGCGTAGGGTTTTTTTTTAAACTATTTTCCATTTTCAGTGATAAGGCGGTGAGGAACACCAAAATGAAAAATGATATGATGATTGATGAATTCCACAATATTTTCAGTTTTGCTAGAAATGAGAGGAATGGATTCCACCCATTTTGTGTATTATTTTATCATTGTGATGATTTATTGATGACATTGAGAAGAATGAGGGTTAATCTCTCCTATAAGATCCAAACCCCATTGAGAGAAGGGCCAAAAGTATCTAACAACTTGTAAGGTGTGAATAGGGGTGTGGTAAAGGTTAGCATGATGTTGACACTTCACACAACATTTGACATAGTCACAACAGTCTTAGTTAAGGGTTGGCTAGTAATAGCCAAGGAAAAGGATACATTTGGCAACAATGAGGCCACTAAAATGTCCACCAAAAATCCCATTATGGATTTCTGTAATGGTGTTTGAAATTTCAAAACTAGTGAGGCACTGTAGGAGGTACCATCAAAGCCACATTTGTAGAGAATACCCCCATGATGACATAATGAGAGACATTTTGGAGGAAGGCTCACTGACCATTGCAAATGAGATCTGGAGATAGGATTGAAAGGGAGAGGTACTCAAAGTGAACTCGTTTATACCATATATCATGTGGGCCAGTTTCAATTATTCCCACAAAATTCATGCCATGAATAAGATAAGAGGGTGACTGCAATCATTTTATTGTGACAAAGATTTTAGAGTCTGAAGGTGAAATTGGTATTTGTGAGGCAAGGCATGCCATGGTATCTGTGAATTTGTTAGTGGATCACGGAGTGGTTTGAATGAGGTAGGTGTCAAACATGGTCAAAAGTATGTCGACATGATGTTTATAATTTTGAAGGACCTTGTTACAACATTGGTAAAAACCATTGACTTGGTTCACAACCAATTGAGAATCACCAAAAATATTAATGGTTTTAACATCTAAGGCTATGATAGTTTGAAGACCCAAGACAAGTGCTTCATACTTGGCAATGTTGTTGGTGCAATCAAAGTCAAGTTTAAAGGATAAAGGAATGGGCTTTCCATCAAGAGGAATTAGGATAACCCATCGAAGAATAAGGTCATCTGATAAGCAGTGTCAACAAGGGAGAGAGTAGCGATAGATTCATTAGGAAAATCAAAGTTAGAAGATTGATGTCTAGGAAGCGGAGCATCTGAAAGCTGATTGGAAATGGTTTGTCCTGATGACTTTTTGGTGAGTGAATTTTAGGTCTAGATCTGTAAAGAGCATGAGCCAACGTGAGGTGTGTTGATTTTGGTAAGGTTTATCATACATGTAATGCGAAGGTTGGTGTTGGTAATGACAAAGGTTTTTGGTTAAGTAGGTAGTGACGAAGTTTGGTGGCCATGAAGACTAAGGCTAGGAAGATATTTTCAGCGTGAGTATACCTAGTCTCATAGTCTAAAAGAGTACAACTTATGTAATAAACCGCTTACTCCTTGTGTTTTCGTCATGATGAGTGAGCATGACACCCAAGGAATGATTAGTGGCAGAAATGTAGAGGTAAAAGGTTTTTCATCTTTAGGTAATATTAGCACAGGTGGTGAAGAAGGTATTTCTTCAATTCTTCAAAGGCTTTGTGGCACTCATCATTCCAATTGAAGGAAACATCATTTTTAAGAAGATGATGAAAAGGGTGACATTGGTCGGAAAGTTGGGAAATAAAGCGTCAAATGGATTGCAATTTTCCTTGCAAACTACAAAGTTGTCAAAGGTTAGTAGGTGGTGGCATCTCGAGAATAGCCTTGATTTTTCGGGACTGAATTCGATGCCTTGCAAAGAGACAATGAAACCAAGATTTTTCAGAGAGCATGGAAAAGACAAACTTCTTTGGTTAAAGGTGAACGTAGTATTGGATGAGATGATCAAAGATGACTTTAAGAACTGGGAGGTGTTCAACATGACTTTTAGACTTACCGAGAAGGTCATCGACATAATATTCCAATATGTCATGCATGATATCATGGAAGATATAGGTCATAACATGTTGATAAGTGGCACCAACATTTTTAGGCCAAAGGGAATGATGCAATAATAGAAGGTCCCCCAAGGGGTGATGAAGGTGGTTTTGTGTTGATCTTCTAGAGTGAGTAATATTTGATTATAACTCGAGAATCCATCCATAAGAGATAACATCTCATGGCTGGTTGTAAGATCAATGAGTTGGTCAATGCTAGGTAGAGGAAAGTCATCCTTAGGGAAAGCAAGGTTAAGGTTACAAAATTTTGTGCGAAGTGGAGTCCCCCGACATTTTGGTGACAAGAACAATGTTAGAAATCCATTGTGGATAATCAATGGGTAGAATAAAGGAAATAGAAATAAGGCTCGGAGTTCATTTTGTTAGAGTAGGTATTTACCTTAGCTCATGTTAACCTAGGTACTTTATTTACCTTTATTGTATTTATCCTCACCCACTTATGTGTGTAAATATTTATTTTTATTTATTTAGATATTAGGGGATATTATCTAGTTGTTAGGTATACTTCTTTCCTTGATCTATGGTATTGACTCGATTCTTTCCATGATTTATGGCTTGATCTATGACATTGACTAGTTCTTAGATTGTTACTCATTGCCTATATAAGCAAGGCCCATTCTCATTTTATTTCATTGAGCTCCATAATAATATATGATATTGTTTCTCATTTGTTTGCAAAGGTTTTGGTAAAGTTATTCTGGTGAATTTATTTCATCTTATTGATCGTGGTGTTTGATTAGCATACGATTTCTTGGCTTTGGTACGATCCTGGTTATCATTCCTTTTATGGTATCGAGTAGGAGATTACTATTGAAATCATGTCTGTAAGTTTTATTTTGTAAATAATTTTTTTGTATATTCATATATTTAGGATTTGTTCATATTTTATTATTGTGTGCATTTTTATGCAAAATAGAAGCTTCCATTGAATACGGAAGGTGCCAAAACCATAAACTCAACCATTTCTAGAGGATCGGTTTTCAAGTTTGTTTGTCATTTCAGAGAGGAATGGTTTGTGCTACATTGGAATTAGTGCCAACGAGTAACGAAAAAGATCGACCATAAACTCAACCATTTCTAGAGGCAGTCGGTTTTCAAGTTTGTTTGTCATTGTAGAGGAATGGTTTGTGCTACATTGGAATAAGTGCCAACGAGTAACGAAAGTCAAGAATTATTTTTCGTGGTTTTGTTGAGTTTCTCAAGATTTGTATTGGGTATTTTTCTCAGTATCGGCATAGCATTTTCAGTTTGCATATAGGACACCTTTTCGAAAGGAGGAATATTTCCTTTTTGGCAAGGTAACAGGATGACTAGGCAAAAAAATTCCATTTTGGGAAATTTCGTGTCTTGCTATTTTCGGCAACGCAGTCCACCCATTGAAATCCTTATCCCTTGGTCATATGGTATGGTCATATGAGGGATTAAAGCTTGTGATTCCTACTAGTAGGTGCTTAACTCTAGCCCCCTTTCATTTTATTTGTGTGGTGAAGGCAAGAGCATTTAATTTTGTTTTAGTGGCAACTAAAATAAATAGTAGAGCATAATATTGAAAAGCATGTATCTTTTGATCGGTAACTCGGTTTTGAGGGTTGGGTTTTACAAAAGTGCTTATTTTTTTCTGTGCTCTTTCCATTGGAAATATTTATTTTGAGAATTGCACTATAATTATAAAGTGTCATATTGTAACACACACTCATTATAAAGTGCCAGGGATTTTGTTGCATTTTTGGGGGTCTTATTACATTGCTTGGTTCTTGCATTTATTTTGGTGATTTTTTGAGGATGGCGTATTTATCTACTTATACATTAGATCATGTTGAGTCATTAACAACACATAATTACCACACATGGAAACTCATAATGGAAATAATAATTAAGTGGAAAGGATTATGGGCTTTAACTTCTTCGAACAACTAGTGTTCACTAGAGAATATGAGAAATTTTAGTACCGATACAAAGTTGATGAGTGTATGGGTTTGATAGGAACTTATGTAGTTGATAGTCTTTTGTTTCATTTAGAAAAATGTGACTCTCCTTTCAAAATATGGGAGAAATTAGAGGATTCAGTTGGTAAGGTGGATCATATGAGAGCCATGCAACTTGAAATTGAGATCACCTCTTAATCCTTAATATTTTCCAAAAATTATAGACTATCTTACCAAGTTCAAGAATTTGTTGACACATTTGAAGGAGAGTGGAAGAGATAAGAAGGATGAAGAGTCTGTTTACTTGATTCTATCTAATTTAAGAGGACCATTTGAAATATTTTCTTCTACCTTTTTCTCTAGTATGGATGCCTTAGGTGAAAAATTTTAAATTCCTAACTTAGAAATATTTTGTGAAAGACTTACTACGAAAGAATCCAAATTGTCTCACTTTGAGTCTTCCACCTGTCAAAAGGCATTAGTTGCATCTAATCCTAAGGGAAAGGAAAACAAAAAGTAAAACCAAATCCACCCATTCTCCATCTCAGAATGATCCTAAACCTAAAGAAAACAACTCTAAACCTAAGGCATCTTCTAAATCCAAGAATAAGTCTATCCTTTCATGCTATTTTAGTGGGGTAGAGGTCATGAAGAACATGTGTTATAAGTGAATGCAAGCCTTAGATGATGCATTCAAGAAACAAAAATTTCTATCTCCACTCCACCTCCTTCTAATCAACATGGAAAATCACTTAATGTTGCTTTGGGAGATCTAATTCACCACTTGCGAGATAATTGGGTTATAGATCCCGGTGCTTCTCATCACATGAATTCTTCCAAGGAGTCTTTTGTTTCTCTAGGTTTGAGTTCTACTTCCAAAATTGAGGTTGGATATTCTTCCTTTCTTTCTGTTGAGGGAAAATGTGATATAAAACTTGATGGTGGTAGTATCCAAGATGCACTATATGTTCCTAACATCACTACAAATTTTCTTTCTATATATCAAATTTGTCATTCTGGTCAAGGGAAAATAGTGACTTTTACACCAAATGGGGAAGAAGTAAGAACTTTTTGGAGCCTTATTCACTTGTTTATCAAGGTATTGTTGATCACAGTTATATAATATATCACTTTGAGGGTTTTGATGACACTTCTTCTATAGGGACATGCTTGGTTTCTCATGCAGATTTAGAGAGTAAGCTTTGGCATGAAAGATTTGGACATCTTAATTATAAATATTCGAAGGAGTTGAGAACTCATGGTATGGTAGATGGTCTTCCTATATTTTCTTGTCTTGAGGTAATTTTCTCTAGTTGTGCATTAGGGAAATAACACCAATATCCATTTCCTAAGAATTTGTCTAGGAGAGCTTATTCACCACCTGAGCTTGTGCATAGTGACTTGATGGTTTTTCGAACCCCGTTTTTTAATGTAGATAAGTATGCACTTACCTTAATTGATAATTTCTTGAGGCGTACTTGGGTTTATTTTATCAAGTACAAAAGTGATGTTTTTTCACACTTCAAATTCTTTAAGGCTTTGGTCGAGAAACAATCTTTGAGTTGCATAAAGAACCTTTGCAGACCGATAATGGGAGAGAGTACTTCAACAATAATTTTTCTCGATTTATTGGCAACTCAAGACATTATTCACCAAAGCATTTTGTTCCTCATACTCCATAATAGAATGGCTTAGCAGAGTGGAATAATAGAAATTTGAAGGAAATGGCTAACTATATGATGCATTCTAGAGATTTATCTCCTATCTATTAAAGTGAAAGCAGATTAATTGTGCTAACTACACTAAAAATCACACACCACATAGAGTACTTGAATATTTGACTCCAGAGGAAGCTTGGTCCAACACTAAGCCGATGTTTCATTTTTGAGTCTTTGAGAGCCATTATTGGGCTTTTGTGCCAAATAAGAAAAGGAAAGATTTGGATAATAAGAGAAAACCCTTGATCTTTGTAGGGTATTGTGAGGACATGAGAGCTTATTGACTTTTAGATCCTGATACTCATGACATTATTTTTTGAACACATGTTCAGTTTGATGAGCACTTCACTCCTCATGATTATTCATATTCTTCCATGCCTCCTTATTCTTCATCATCTCATCTTGAGGATCCTTTCTTTGAGGAGGTTATAGATTCCATTGAGGATCTTATTCCCATTGATGTTTTCACTATGCCTAAGTGGTATCGTACTACAGTTTCTAAGGCAACACCTTTAATACATGATCTTGCATCCACTAGGCATCATCACACACATTCTATAGGTTCTAGAATTTTTGTGTCGGGTAGTGTCTAAGGATCCAAAATATTTTTCAAAGACTCATGGGAAATAGGATTGGGATGATGCGATGACATATAAGTATTCTTCTTTGATGAAGAATAATACTTGGGATTTGGTATCTCTTCCTAAAGGAAGAAATATGGTTAGGTGTAAGTGGGCATACTAAACCAAATATGTAGTTGATGGATCCATTGACAAGTATAAGGATTGTCTTGTTTAAAGGTTTTTCACAAGTTGAAGGCATTGATTACTCGAGATGTTGCACACACTGTTGCCAAGATGGATTCAATACACCTTGTACTTGTTATTGCTGCATCACAAGGGTGGCCCGTATACCAAATGGACATGAAGAGTGCCTTCTTACATGGATATTTACAAGAGGAAATATATATGGAGAAACCTACTGGATTTGTTCAGGATTCTTCTCTTATTTGTAGGCTCGAAGGTCTCTCTATGGTCTCAAACAAGCCCCTCAAGATTGGTATGAGAAGATGGATTATTTTCTTATGAGAAGATGGATTATTTTCTTCTATCTAATGGTTTTGTTTGTTTCCACTATGATCATGCATTTCATCTCCATCATTTTGGTGAGGATATTTTGATACTTATCTTGTATGTTGATGATCATTACTTATTGGTAGCTCTTCTTCCCACATTCAGAGTATTAAAAGGGCTCTTTACACGGTTTGACATGATAGATCTTGAATTATTGCATTGTTTCCTTGGTTTGCAGATTTCTTAGATAGATTTAGGGATTCATTTGAGTCGAAAAAAGTATACCCATGATCATCTTCACCACTTTGATATGGTTGATTGCAAGACAAGACCATCTCCTTTTCGATCTGGGGTTACTCTTACTTCCACATGTACCACACCACTTTGTGATCCCACATTATATAGGTAGTTAGTTGGGAGTCTCATGTATTTGACCTATACTCACTATGATATTTCATTTGTAGTAGGGATTGTATCTCAATTTGCACATTCACCTCATAGTAGTCATTTGCTAGCTGCTAAAAAGATTTTGCGCTATTTATAGGGCACTTCCCACTTTGGCTTACACTACACTAGGGGTTATACTTAGTTAGTTGCGTATATAGATTCAGATTGGGTAGGTTCTATCGATGACAGGAACTCCACTTCTAGCTATCTTTTTGTCTTGGTTATTCTCCAATTGCTTGGGCGTACAAAAATCAATAGCCTATTACACTTTCATCTTTAGAGGAAGAGTACAGGAAACATTTACATTGAATTAGTAGATTATTTGGCTTTGATAGTTATTGAAAGAGTTTGGATTCCCACAGGATTAACTGACTATACTTTGGTGTGACAACCAAAGTGAAATTCACATTTCTCGTAATCCACGGTCAAGCACCAATGCAGACCAATCAAATTGAGATACACATCCACTTCATTTGTCAACACATTCAGGATGGAGTTCTTTGCTTGGAGTACATTCCAACTTAGCAGCAGGTTGCAAACATATTTATGAAGCCTTTTGCATCACCTCACTACCTTGAGTTACGTGACATGCTTGGCATTTCAGAAGTTGTTCTTGGGGCTATTCATGAGAACATCTTCCTTCTTCTTATTCTTCTTATTTCCTTCTAGCAGGATTATTTCCTTCTTTTGGTTTGATATTTCTTCATGGATATAATATACATGAGTAACTCATCAAGCCTAGTTGTCGGGACTCATACTATGGACATACCACTTCTATTTTGGCCCCTAACTTCACTTGAGGGGGGTGTTATAGTAGGTATTTACCTTAGCTCATTTTCACCTAGGTACTTTATTTACCTTTATTACATTTATCCTCACCCACTTATGTGTGTGGATATTTATTTTTATTTATTTAGATATTAGGGGGATATTATCTAGTTGTTAGGTATAGTTCTTTCCTTGATCTATGGTATTGAATAGATCCTTGATGTCTAGTTCTTTCCTAAATCTATGGTCTTGACTAGTTATTTGGTGACTAGTTCTTTCCATTATTTATGGATTGATCTATGACCTTGATTGGTTCTTAGATTGTTATTCCTTACCTATATAAGCAAGGTTGATTCTCATTGTATTTTATTGAGTTTCATAATAATATATGATATTTTTGCTCATTTTTTTGCAAAGGTTTTTGTAAAGTTATTCTGGTGAATTTATTTCATCTTATTGATCATGGTGTTTGATTAACATATGAGTTCTTGGCTTGGTACGATCTAGTTATCGTTCCTTTTACTTTTTTACAAGTTGGGTAATGTGTGGATGAATTTTTGTAGATTTTGTTTTATAAGATTGGCATTGGGGATAGTTACGATGTTATGGACCATGATATTAGGGTCAATCTTTGGGCATATCGGTGTAAGACCAAGTAAAATCATTTCTATGATCTCTAAGGAAAGAGGTGAGCTTCTTGTTTGGTGGAATCTAAAGACTATCCTATATTTAGAATGTGAGGGTCATTGTGAATGTGAATGTTGATCTCTATGGTTGATTCATTTAGCATATGTTTTGTCTTAGAAGGTAACAATGATGAATGTAAGAATGTTTTGCACCTAAGTATGTGAGGATAGAATCATCATCCCGACATTGATAGAATGTTTTTTTCATCTAACATGTCAAAATAAAAAAGAGGAAGGGAAGAGGGTGCCTCGACATCAAACTGATAGGTTAAAGGTCCCAAAGAAATGGTTATTATGAAAAATAAAGTTAGGAGGGATGGATTATAGATCCATGGACTTCATGGGTGAAGGTGGCGCAATAGGCAAGGAAGGTGGGGAAGGTGAAGAGGGATTTTCATCCTTGACAATTGTAACATGAGCCTTCTTAGGAGGAGGTTGTGAAGAAAAACTAAGTCCACAATGGTCCTTGTGTTTTTGGGTGGTGTAAGGTATGACTGTGTGATGACCCTTCTCATAAAGACCAAAGCCAAATCCTTTCTAGGCACATCGATGAAGAAAAGTGTGGGCTAAAAAGTGTTTAGTGAGGTATTTGAAATCATATGAAAAAGTCTGGGTTTGGGTAGGTGGTTTTGGAGAATAAGAAGAAGTGTCCATTCCCCCATATGTCAAGTTGGTACGAAGCTGAGGAGGACCGTATGGAAGAACCTATTATACATAATGGTCATAATGTGGGTGTTGGTGAAGGCTTCCATACTCTTGAGGAGTAAGGAAGGTGTTTATGTTGTATAAATGGTATTCCCCAAGGAAAGGAATTGAAAAAAACCTACCAAGGGATTAGAGGTTGGGACTTGAGTAGCGGGAATAGATGAGCTACTCGAAGCCTGAGAAAGTGGGGTATCAGTTGAAGGTGAAATAGGTGTATTGGTAGATGGGCTAGCTATGGAAGTTGTATAAAAAAAAGGGATAGATGGGTTGACTGTGGAAGATGTAGTGGCAGAATTAGTAGATGAGGTAGTGGAAGATGTAGTGGTAGAAGTGGTAGATGAGGTAGGAGGAGTGGTAGATACCTTGACTGGAATAAGGACATCATTTGGTCAATAAAGTGTGCTGCAGGTTTGGAAATGGGAAGGATTTGCCTTAATGGTGTAGGGATGTCCTTTGTACTCAAATTTTATGCAACAGTGAAGGGTTGAAGTGACACATCCCATAGTGTGAATCTAAGGTCAGCCAAGTAGCAAGTTATATTGAAATTACCCCTCTAGAACATAAAACAATTGGGATCGAGTACGGGGCCCACACGAATGTGGAGGATGATGGTGCCAAGGGTAGAAGTCAAGGAATCATTGAAAGAACATAACATAACCAATTTTTTATGCATATAATGGGTGGCTATTTACAATTGTTCATACACATAGGAAGATATGATATTGATGCTAGTACCTCCATCAACCATAACGCATTAAAAGTGAGTATCATTGATGTAAGTGGTGATGAAGAGAGCGGGATCAGGATCATTCGATTGGAGAGGGGAAATCTCATAATCATCAAAAATGATGGTGGAAACCTGAGGAGAGGAAACAAGTATAGAAGTTTGAGGTGGAGTAGTTAGGGTGGCCACATGATGAGGGGTAATGATGGTGGCCACAAGTGTTAGATCATTCGGTGGAACCTTGATAGATTGCAGGACCTCAATGAGGGCCTAAAAATGAGACTCATAGGTTTGGATTAAGTCATACAAATACATCTTCAAAAAAGATTGATGAAGTTTTTTTATCATAGTATGATGTGTGACTCCATCAAAAACAAGATATGTTGGCCTACGATGGTTACCTTGGGGGTAGGTGTAGATGGAATGGTGGGTAGAGGTGTACTGGATGGGTTACCAGTATTATCTTTTCCTTTTTCTTTTTGTGATCAAGTGGCTACTCGAGACCATGTTTATTTCAAAGATCAGAAGAGGAAAAGAGGGTTGTGGTGGTGGAGATGAAGGATGTTGAATAGATATAGGATGAGGTTTTGTGGCGAGAAGGTAAAGGAGGAATGGAAGTATCCTCTAATAGGTCATCATCATCTAAAAGACCATCTGAATCATAAAGTTGAATGAGAATGTTTTTAGGGCCTTACACCCTTCAACATCATGCCCTGGGGAGTGATGATATGCAAAATTTTAGTATCATCAAACCCTACTAGTTTGGGCTTGATTTGATCATAAGGATTGATGGGCGAAAATGTGATAGCAAAGGTTTCTAATAACCTAGTGAGGATGTTAGAATAGGATCCTACTAATGGATCACCATGAGAATTTAGTGTTGGTTTGGATGAAGGCATGGGTGATTTTCATGAAGGAGGTGGAGTTGGGGGTTGGGTCAGTTTAACTACATTTTGGTAGGTAGTGTGGTTTTTGGTTTAGGTTTCACCTTCTTGGGTAAAGGTGCTAGGGTAGGGCGCGAAGAAGAAGGGGACATAAAAGGTGTAGGCGTGCGAGTCAACCAAGGTGATAATAGAGGTGTGGGTAATGGCATGGTTATAGGTAATGTAGAGGGTGGTGGTAAATGAGAAGGTAGAGGTGTGGGTGATGAAGAAGATGTGGGTAAAATAGTAGATCAAGGTGAGGGTGTGGGTTGTTTTGCTTTGAGTTTTCCTTAGGGGAGAGGTTGCTTGACCAAGGTCAATGGATGTGGGCCTAATATTAATGGAAGAGGAAAAGGTGAATAAGAAGGTGTAGGAGAAACCAAGGTATGAGGCTTAAGAGGTTGGGTCTTCCTCTTAGGTGCGGGAATAGACTTGGTGGAAGTTTGTGAAGAGGTGGTCAAATCTATCTTTACAGGGGGATGGACTAGACTAGACATTGGTAAGACCCCCAATGTAGTGGTAGGTTTAGGTGTAGACGAAGGTTTGGATGAAGGTGAGGCTGATGAAGAGGAGGCTAATATGACTCGGCTCAGTGTAACATATTTATTTTCCTTGAATATTTTAGGATAGATCATCAAATTATCTGGAGACAACATCTACATTTGAGTGGATATGGCAGTCAAAGGAGACCCCAAAGTGTGGAGTAATCAACATATTCTAAGTGATCAACTAAACGAGAGAATTACGTAGAAGTAGAAGAAGATGATGAAGACTTGGTGGTAATCCTTGTGAATAATTCTGAAGTCTGTAAGACAAGGAAATTTGTGGCTACTGACTCTATTTGTAAAAGTGACGTAAGAAGGTTGAAATGATATTGGAAGTCTCTGGGTGAAGCATCACTTACATGAAGAGGATATGAAATTAGATCCTCTATGGGTCAATGAGGGGGTAAGGTTGGTGGCGTATACTCTTCCTTAGGTGAAAAAGAGGATAAGATAGACTCTTCCATGGGTAGAAGCATGGCTAGTGTAGGCTCCTCAATAGGTAGTGGGATAAGTGGGGTATGATCCTCTGTAGATGGAGTAGGTGAGGTAGTCTTCTTGGTGGGTAAAATAGTGGGTATGATATGTTCCTCCATGGGTAGAGGAGTAGGTGAAATAGGCTTCTCCATGGTAAGAGGATCTCATGTAAGAATTCCCTCAATGGATAGGATGGGAGGAAACTAAACAAAAGGGAAAGGTACTATGTCGAAGACAACATGGACCTTGTGAACATTGGTGTCATTGGTAGAGGTCTTGCTAGCCTGGTTTGATGATGGGGTATGGTTTGGAAAAGGTTTCTTAAATATCTGAAGGTTTTGATTTTCAGCGCATTAGGGTTGTCCAGGATGAGATCTCCATTATCTAACATTTCCTGGACAATGTTCTTAAATGTTTTATAATTGCTGTCACTATGTCCCCTAACATGATGATAGTTACGATAATAATTCTCCTTATACCATGTGGGTAAATGATGAGAAGGGTCGAAACCAAGTATGTGGTTTAATAGGTGGAAGGGTAATGACTCTCATTTTTAATTGATTTTCTAATATAGAGGAGTAAGGTTCTCCTATGGGGTATAACATCTCTATTTGTACTTGTACTAGAAATTCTAAATATGTGAAAGATTAGAAGGAGGTTTTGATTGCTTTGATAGATGAGAAGGGCTAGCTTTCAAGACCACCACGTTGGCATATCTTTTTACCTTAGAATAATTATTTTACAGTTTAGAAGAAGGGAAGTCATTTGATTTAAACAAATCACTCTTGTTACGTAACTTAAGTTTCATCTCTTCCAGGGACACAAATATCGATCTTCCGAGTCATGGTTAACACCTCATCAAACAATCAGAATGTTTATACCTGAAGAGTTGGGGAAATGTGTATGACACAAGCCCAAGTGAATAAATCTATCATCTTGGGTTGCAGAAGTTGAAAGGTGAGCTAATTAATGAGACCTCACTAGTGTGTGATGAAGTCAATGATATAATCTTCATCATACTTACGAGTATAGTTTAAATCATTCATGGATACCTTCTTGGAGATATTGATGGAGAAGTGGTCAAGGAAGGTCTAGGCTAACTGATTGAAGGAGAAGATTGAGTGCTTAGGTAGAGCATTGTACCAATCTAAAGTAGGTCCTATCAAGGACATGGGAAAAGTCCTAAGAAGCAAGGCATCATCATGGGTGATCAAATAACATATGTGTTTGAACGATCACAAATGTTGTTGCGGATATTCCTTGCTATTAAATTGATTGAACTTAGGAATCTCCCAATGTGCGGGATAAGGATGAATGGGTATAGATGGATGAATAGGCTCATTACATATTTCATCGTAAGTCAAGGTATTACGAGAGCTAGAAACAAATGCTTCAAGGGTTTGCATCTTATCCATCATCATCTTTATAAGATCCATTGTAGGATTCGATTAAGGGATCCCCCGTGGTATAAGGGGTGGATGAGGTAGATAAGTCATAGATGACACACCAAAGTGTATGGTATGTAAGAGGAATAGATGTCGAAGGCATGTACCTTGAATAAGAAGTAGAGGTGATGGGTAGTTATTGAGGTAGGGTATAGGTGGGAGGAACTTGTGTGAAGACCCTCGTAGAAATAGGTGGAAAATTTTGGGGTATGGAAAGGACCGGTTCGGAAGGGGGTATGAGATGTCGAAGCAACTGGTGGCTAAGAAGCAATGGGTACATGAGGTGCTGATGATGTGGGTATCCCTACACTAAGAGTTGTAGATGATGGTGAAGTGAATTTCGAAGGGTAAATAGACCCGAAGGTGTGATAGATGGTGTAGGTGTGACAAATATCACAAATGTATGGATGATCTAAGAAATAACAGGTTGTGAGGTGGGAGTAGATAATGCGACATTGGTGTTGAGTCGTCGACATGAAAGTGGGGGTGAGAATGAGAGAAATGGAGGTAGGCATTTTGAGCATGGGCTGACCTAAGGAGTTGTGAGTTGAGGAATGGGTGAGCTTGTTAGGAATATCTATGTTGTAGTGTGAACATAGAATATTATGTAAGTGATTATATTATCTAGGATAATATAATATGTGTTGTAATAATTAATTACATTATTGTAAATGTAATTATGAGTGGGTGAGTAAATATTGTTATGAGTTGTTGAGTAAACAAATCATTAACAATATTAGTTTTGTGAGAAAACAAAATCTCATGTAAAATAGCATGAAGTTGTTTTAGGAGTTATGGTGGAGATATTTATGGAGATTATATCTCCTTAAATATAGGAACAACATCTCCTATTTAAATGGATGTAATAATTCCTATGAAAAAAAGTGAGAATAAAGAGTAAGATTTGAATTTTCTATTTGCAATTATGATATTAATTTTTCATTTGGTATCGAGAGCGGAGTTTGATGCAAGAAATTTCAGTGCTTTCATGATCAAATATGTCTCAAAGAATATATCATATTTTTCATTTATGGATGTGGGTTTTTATTTAATTTTGTGTGAAAAATAACATGCTGGTCAAGAAAATACAAAAGAAATTTCAGTAGAACCCAGTTCGTAGTTTGGAAGAAATACGGATTTTACTATGCAGCTATCAAATTAAGCACATCAATTCTTCTACTGAAAGTTTTCTCCAATTTTCAATAATGTTGAATTGTTAATACAAGTTCTTGACTTGCTTGGAGGTTAAAAGGTATTCAATATAAAATTTTAAAGTACTTGATTCAATTTTGTATTTTTTTTATCAGTATTGTACAAAATAATGGAGAAATTAAATCTGATTGAAAAGTTTGAAGGACAAGATTTCCATACATGGCAACTACAGATGCAATTACATTTAATAGAAAAGGATCTATGGGATGTGGTGAAGTCTAATTAAACTCTACCCAATGGAGGAAATGAATTGGAAAAGTGGAATGCAAAATATCAGAGAGCATTGGGTACCATTGGTCTGGGCTTATCAAAATCCTATCTACATCATGTGGATTTCACAAAATCTGCAAAAGAAATTTGGGAGTCTCTTAACAAATTGTTTGGTTCTGAAGCTGAAATGGCAAAGACTACACTGAAGCAACACTTGTACGGGTTGAAAATGGAAGAGAACTCAAAAATGGCAGATCATATAAGTAAGTTTCGTTCTTTGCTAAATCAACTAGCTGGAATTAAAGAACATGTAAAAGATGATGATGCTAAAGCTATTCTTCTTAATAGCATGCCTAAGAGTTACTCAAATATTGTATTTACTTTGAGTAAAATTACTATTAGTCTAGAAGGAGTGATTTCTACATTGTTAGAACAAATCAATCATGAAGAACATGAAGAAGTACTATATGTAGGAAACAAACCTAGCTCCTCATCTAAGAAGGAAAAACATAAACCAAAGAAGGTTCCTTCACATGGAAAAATAAAATGCTTTTATTGTAATGAGATTGGGCATGTAATACTGAACTGTAAAAAGAGAGCTCAAGATCTTCTTGATGACAAGATAGATCGTAAAGCCTTCTAGCTGAAGTAGAAAGCGATTGGGAAGTCTACTCAACCTGATAAAGAACTTTCATGTCCTAGTGATGAGGATTTCCTATGGTAGACTCTTTTCTTGTTGGAGGAAGGAGGAAATGGAGGAAGGAGGAAAATCAATGTCCTCTCGTCATTCACCAACGATGGGGTCGCAGACAGATGTGGTGATATTTTATTTCAGTTATGTGGTGTGTTTATACACAAGGGGGTGAAACTAGTTTCATGTTTTGATTTTAATGTGTTCACATAGACTAACAACAGTTCCTGAGTGTCTATTTGGTGTGGAAGAAGCAAACTGCTTGACTCAGCTTACAGGGGCAAATCATCTACGTACGGTCCTCTGACTATCGTACGGTCCTCTGACTGCCATACTTCAGTGGAAGGTACTTCGTTGGAAGGTGATCAGTTGATGAAGATGTTCATACGACAAGGATGATCATTAGTAGCAAGATCCAGATAGCAAGATCTAGTAGCAATGACTACTCCGACAAGTTTGATGTTTCCAGGAGCTCTTACCCCATGTTCACACTAAGGGGGCGAATGTTAGGAATATCTATGTTGTAGTGTGAACATAGAATATTATGTAAGTGATTATATTATCTAGGATAATATAATATGTGTTGTAATAATTAATTACATTATTGTAAATGTAATTATGAGTGGGTGAGTAAATATTGTTATGAGTTGTTGAGTAAACAAATCATTAACAATATTAGTTTTGTGAGAAAACAAAATCTCACGTAAAATAACATGGAGTTGTTTTAGGAGTTATGTGTGGAGATATTTATGGAGATTATATCTCCTTAAATATAGGAACAACATCTCCTATTTAAATGGATGTAATACTTCCTATGAAAAAAGTAAGAATAAAGAGTAAGATTTCAAATTTTATTTATGCAATTATGATATTAATTTTTGAGCTAATCTGCAAGGTTGTGGTATTATGATCAATGAATTTCATGAATTCCTCTTCCCTTCGCGGGTATAGCGGTAGAAGTATTGGGGTACATGGGTGAAGAAATAGAAGGTGGTAAATGGTTCGGAGGTAGCAATGCTATGAGATGGCATGAAAAACTAGGGTGTTAGCTTGATAGCGAGTAAAAACTATGTGAATGACAAAGAGTAGGTAGTTTCAACTCTAAAAATGCTACGAGAAACACATAAGCGAGAAGATGGGAAGAATTTGAAGGATAGAAATAGGTTTTGTTCTTGATAAAAATAAAAAAACATAGAGACCAATACCAATATCGGTTAGGCAAGAAAACCAATTTCAGTCACTAGAATGATGCCAATTCTTGAGGATAACCAAGAAATTTGGAAATCTGGAGAAAAAAGTCTAAAATAGGTGAAACTAGGTTCTATTAAGGGTGACAGAGATCGAGAATTTTTATCAAAAGAAATTAGAACACAAAAAGAGGTGAATGTGAATAAATGACGTTTTTGATAGGAATATAAAAATAGAGGTAGACCAATACCAATCAATTAACCGATGCCAGTATGATGAAGGAACCAATACAGTCACTTTGGGTGATGATATTTTGAGAAAATGAAGAAATTTTAGATTCGAGTAAATTAAGTCAAAATAAAGCCAACCCAGAAGTTGTGTATGACAACAAGATGTCCTATCACACTCAAAAAGAACTAGAATACACCAGTTGTGATTATGGAGTGTGAAAGAAAAGAAAGAGTGATGAATCATCCTCACAACTCAAAACATAATTCAATCAAGCAAAAACTAGCAAAACACACAAATCCTAGGTGTCAGATTTTAGTGTTTAGTGGTTTATGCCTTTTTAAACTAAATGTGAATGAAATAGAGTTTTGGATAACGAAGGTGCCCTATAAGCAATCTATGGCTGGTTTTAGGTTAGTTTTGGATAAAGTGGCCCGATATACCTTTCAATACATGTGGTCTGTGCTCTGATATGAAAAACCAACCAAAACATTGGGTGGTGCCCACTGTCAATGGGTTGTTAAATCCTTGACGACTTCTTCTTAGAAAGGAAATGTTTAAGAAATGTGTAAATTATGTAAGTGGTTTGGCTTGGGAGTGTGTGCACAAATGTGAACTACGCTTAATCCAAATCCAATCACCAAGTGGTCATGACCTCCACCGTGTGATTGCTAATTAAATCTATGTGATCTAATGCAACACTCAAAGGATGAAATGCACATATTTTAAACCCAAATCGAAAATGATATTTGATGTAGCAAAAGGAGAATAGGAAGAGGAATGCTCTTTCACTAAATGCAGTACAAAAGAAAAGAAGAAGTGTTCTTTTTAAGCACCAAAGGACAAATTTATTTTAGACAAATAGAAAGAAAAGAAGTTTTCTAGGAGAGATTTAGTGTGAATTTTTAGGAAAGAAACAAACACACAAATGCACCCTATATGAACAATGAAAAGAACCCACAAGAGGGTCCCATCGGGCATGCCAAAATGTTTCACCACAAAGTAGAGATAAAATAGATAAGAGGTAAGGGCAAGGAGGAATACCTGTGATATTCAAAGATAGGTTGTGTGTGTTGAATGTTGACCAAGATGATTGTGAAGAGATTCCCTTTGGCTAAGAGGAATGACCTGAAATAGAACATAAGACCACAAAATAGGATTAAAATATTGGTTGGTGGATTACCTACCAAAATCTAAAACCAGGAAGCGGGTTGCTTCTTAGAAGGCTATCAATCCACATTTTAAAACAAGTTAATGCTAATAAAGAACATGAAATAAAGATACCTACTATAGTTGTATAGTTTAGGTATCCTACACAAGAATAGTAAATCAAATCTAGTCTAATAAAGGCATATAAGACTAAATCTAAAGAAGGTGGTTGATGGTTCAAGGTCTACAAGTATGATAGAGAGTATTACAGAGGTCTAGGTGAGGTTCTAGGAAGTTTTGAGAGGTTTTGGATAGGTAAATTAGGTTGTTGGTTTGGAGGAAATTACCAGTCATAGAGATTGATATCAGTTGGGAAACTGATGCCGGTACTAGAAATGAACCAACGCCAATTGGGTGACTAGTGTCGGTAGGGGAAATTAGGTGGAATTATTAAAATGGGGTAGTTTGGATCTCTCTATGATTACAGAGTGAGGAAGGTTGGTTAAGGTCATGGGATGTTTATGAGGACTTAGAGGTAATAAAATGGGTGTTTGGGCAAGGTATGAAGGGTAAAATGAGAAGACAATTGAATGGAGGTGTTATGGGAGAGATCTGGGTATGGTAGAGGATGGAATGAAATAGATAAGTAATAAGGAACTAATCTATTAAACCAATGACAAAGGAGGAATGTACTTACTTGTAGAATGTAGGTAGAAAGTAGGTGGTGGTGATGGTTGCATAGAGAAGGTGGTCCCGAATGAATTCAGCAATAAGAGAGCACGGTGCTTCCTTGTGAGTGCATTGGAGCTTTGGATCAATCTGTTGATGAATGGTGTTGTGTTTGAATGTTGTAAGGGTCTCTAGTATGTCAAAAGATTGTTGGAAAGCTTGTGAGTCAGGATGCAAGGTCGTAAGATTCAGAAAACAAGATTTAGAACCCGAACAAAGAGTTTAGGTAAGTTAACCAACTATGTTTAGGTAAGCGGCATCGGCTAAGGAATAATCGGCATTGGTTAGGGAGAAAAGGTCATATTTGCTAAAAATAGCCCGATTCCTCCCAAATTTGGTGTGATTGAGATTTTGGTTCTTAGTAAAAATTGTGGAATGGAGCTAAATGGAGCGGGAGAGTAGTTAGAGGGATAATAGGCCATTAAGATTAGGGTTAGAATAAGTCCTAGTTGGTTAAGGGGAGTGGGGACTTGGTCTTGGTTAATTAATGAGCTTGGAATAGGTCTAGGATGAGGTGGCTAGGTGAGGTGGAGATGTGAGGTGGAATAAGGATTAATTTAAATATGGGTAATTAAATTAATACTAATGTGTGGAAGGGGCCATGGTTAGGCATGTGTGTCGATTAATTAATTAGAAGGGGCTTAGAGGGTGTGACCCAATTTTGGTGTCTACACGAACCTAGGATTGGGAAAAGAGTTATACATGCCCAAAATGGATCAAAATGTAGGTGATCATTTATGTAAGGAAACTTCACTATGTGGATGATCGACAATTCTTATTTGCACCAATTAAGGGAGGATAATGGATTTGGGGATGGGTGATCTAGGGAATTATGTGGGCATTAAGATGAGATGAAACAAGGATTCTCTATGCAAAGAGAATGTGAGAGCTCAAAATTTATTTCTTACTTGTTTTGAAAGGGGAGGGAAAGGCTCTATTTATAGCCTCTGGTGTAGGATTAAGTAGAGAAACCTAATTAATCATGTTTTGGAAAAGTAACTGTGATTTGATGAGTGGGGTACATGGAGAATGGATGATAATTAAACCTGAATATTATATTTACAAGTGGGGAACATGGGGGACTAGTGGAATATTTGACCTATATATTTAATTTAAAAGTGGGTCAAGGTGGAATGTGATGTGGAAAGTTTAATTAGGTAATGATGAGGGTTAATTAATTGACTAATGTCAATTAATTCTTCATGGATTTTTGTGGGAATAATGCTGGGGAAATTAATTGATTAAGAGGATGGTAAAATCTAGGTTTTTACATTTTCCCTCTTTGGAAGGGTGTTATGAAAGTAGTTTCCTTTCAAAAAAAGTAGATAAAATGAATGAATATGCCCCAGGTGGTGGGATTTAGGGATTTGAAGAGATTCTTCTTAATGAAGGTGTTCATTTGATAAGAAGTTTTTGGAGGAATATAAGAGTATGGGTGACAAGTGTTATGATATCCTCTAAGACAAAAATACCATTGAACAAGTGTGTTTAGGGACAAATAATAAAGTAGATGAAATAAATGAGGATGACCCATGTGTTGGGATTTAGGGATTTGAAGACATTATTTTCATGATGGATTTCTTTTGATAAGAAGTTATTAGAGGAGGAGAAAAATATGGGTGATGAGTGTTATGGTATCCTCTAAGACAAAAATACCATGGGAAAATGTGATTGGGGATGGATATGATGATGCCCCCTCGAGAGGGATGACGAGAATGGAAGAGGTGACAAATCTCTCGAAAAGAGGAGAGGTCAATGCCTCGTTGATGAGGATGAAAAATGGGAAAGTGAGAAAGGAATTCCTCGTAGATGAGGAGGAGAAGTGAGTGATTTGGAGTGGAGTAGTATGGGTGCACAAAAGGGGAAAGAATTCAATCGACCTTGAATGTTAGGTGTGATGATGTGTTGAGGGACTTAAATAGATGTGAATGGATATTGAAATGGATCAATGGTTTGATAGGCATGTTTGGAGTCGATGGGGAAGATAATGGAAAGGTGAAGGATGTGTGGTGTAATAGCCATGAAGGGAGAGAAATGATGGAGAAATGGTGATGAGAAGAAGTGAAGTAGAAATGGAATCAAAGTGAGGAAGCTTGAGATGAGGATAAGGATGGAGAAGGATGGGGAAAGAAGTGTAACTTGTAGGGGATAGGAATATGGAATAGACCACATGGAGATATGCATGTAGAATATGAAGGGAGAGAAGAAGGAGATGAGGAAGGTGAAGAATGATGGGGAAGAAGAATGAGGGAAAAGAGGAAGAATATATAGCAAGAAAGAGAGATAATGAAAAGGAGGAGGAAGGAAAAGAAAAGGGTGATGAGGAATTAGGTGAGTAGAGGATTATGAGAGTGAGAGTGGCTGGCTTGAAGAAGATGAAGAGCATAGAGGAGGAAAAAAAATACAGAAAAGGACCATGGGAGAGAAGGAGGGAATGGAATGGATGTTAGGATGAAGAGTGAGAGAGAAGGATGCTAGGGGAAGAAAGGAAATTAGGAAGGATGAAAGAGGAGGGAGAATTGGATAGAAGATGATAGGATGGATAAAGGAAGGGGATCACAGGAGAAAAAAAAAGAAAAAAAAGATGAGAGGAGAGTGAAATGGAGATGAAAGTGGTGAAGAGGAGGATGAAAAAAAAAGTGTTGAAATAGAAAGAAAAGGGAATGGATGATGAAAATAGAATAAGTATTGGTGAAGGATGATGGAGAGATGAGGGTGAAAGCATAAAAATAAAAGGGGTAGGATATTGTGAAAGAGAGAAAGTGGAAAACCACATGGAGATGTGGTTGGAGCATGAGGAGGATGAGGAAAATGGGGAAAATGAGGACTGGTAGTGTAAAAAGATGATAAAGCAGATAAATGAAGAAAAGGTACTTGGATGGAGAAACTATGGAGGAGGTGTTGTAGAGGGGAGTGGTGATAGCATGAGCGAGAAAGAGGGACAATGAGAAGAATGGGAGAAAAGAGAGGAAGAGAGGAGAGATGATTCAGGGAAAGGAAGTTGAGAGTGATGATATGTAGTTGAGAGTGAGTAGCATAAGGAATGTAAAGAGAAGAATGAAAAGAGGAATGGCATGGAGTGCAAGGATGATGGAGAATCTGAAGATGTAGATAAGGATGAAGATAAAGGTGAAAAGGGTGTTATGGTGAAATAGAAAAAGAATGTATGATGAAGATAGTAAATATATTGAAAATGAAGAATGGAGGATGAAGAGATGAGGAGGAAAACACAAAAATGGGTGGATGTGGAAAGAATACGAGAAAGTAGAAGAAAAAAGAGTGAAAGAGGAAACAAAAGATGATGATGAAAGAATGTTAGGGGAGACCAAAAATAATTAGGGGTGGGAACAGGGGTAGAAATGTGGGAGAACAAGAGAAGAAAGTAGATTGAGGATTAAAGAGAGAGTGAGTGATGATTTGTGACAAGATGAAGGAGAAGGCATGATGTAGAGGAAGATTATAAATGGAAAGAAAAACAATAAATGAGATATGAGAAGAAGGTCAGAGAGTGAAATGGAAAAGAAAAGAAGAATAGGGGAAATAGGGAGAGGAAAGTAGTCAAGAGGAGGGTGATCAAGTAGGATTTGTAAGTGAAGGTGATGGGCATGGTATGTGATAGGTTGGTGAAGGGAAGTGGATGAAGGAAAATTTGGTTGGTAGGGGATACCGGGAGGAAGGAATGATCAATGGAAGGAATGATGGGTGGGTGGAGGGAGAAGTACAAAATGAAAAATCCATCTTAAGGGGAACCATTAAGTAATATTTATCATAGTGGAATTGATTAAGTAATATCATCAAGCACATGATGGTGATGATGAAGAATGAGAAACAAGAATGTAATGGGATGGGGATAGAATGGTTGGTTGATAGAGATGATGATAGTGAAGGGAAGGACAAATGGTAGGGAGAAAAAGTGGTTTGATGGGGAAGTCCATGATGACAAATCTATCTCAAGGGGAACCCTTAAGTAATATTTACAAACTACATGAGTGGTTAAGTAAGATTGTCAAGCCAGAAATGAGGATGAGGAATGATGGGAAGAAAATCTGTGTGATATGTGGTGATGTGAAGATTATTTTGAAGAGATGGAAAAAGACAATATGCCAATATGGACTGAAGGGAACCCTTAAGTAAATTTTCCATACTTTGAGGATGTGTAAGTAAGATTACCAAGCAGAAGATGGATACTAGGAAGAATGAAAAATAAGAGATGATGTTTGCGAGAATGGAGCAAGTGGTGATAGGAGGTGGTAATGAGGAAGGAAGGGACCAAAGGAGTGTAGGATGAATGGATGGAGGAAGGTATATATGTGTAGTAGAGAATACAGATTGTGAGGGAATCCTCAAGTAGGATTCCCACCTATGGGAGTGATGAGGAAATATTGTCAAGCTGAAGAGGTGGGGCAGAAAGATGTTTGTGGTGGTGATGGTTGTGTTGTGAGAGATGTGATGATGGAGGATTTTATACAATGGGAAAAAAACTTAGTAAGAGGGGTTACCTCAAATAAGAGTCCCATGCTATATGGATGGTTAAGTAAGACTATCAAGTTGAAGGAAAAATAGGTGTGGAGAAGTGTAAAGGGACACATAAGAGGGAGGAAAAGGGGTAAAGATACACATAGTGGGGAAGGGGACAGGAATGGTGACAAGTATGATGTGTGTAAAGATGATGTGTAGGTTCATAGGATAAGAGAGAACCAATGGATAAAATACATGTTGGCCATGGTGGGGGATGAGGAGTTATAGGATAGAGAATTATTCATGAGGAATAACCTCAAGTAGGATTCATAAAATGCCATAATAGTGGTCAAGTAGGATTCATAAACCAAGGAGTTACTAGGAAGGGTGAAAGGATGTGGTGTAAATAAGGTTGTTGATCATGTAGGAAGATACTCATGTGATGAAAGCATCTTAATTTTAATATAGCACATATAACATGATGCATCATGATATAAAAGATCATGATGACTGGAGTATAATATGCAATAGAGCATAGATAGGGGCCATAAAAATTATTATGCCCATGTATGATATATTCATATCTAAGTAATACAAAAGAAGCATATTATAGGAACATGGGATACATAAAATAAAGATGTCCCATATAATATATAAATACACAAGATAAACAAATAGTAAACTTGTAATTAACAATGCAACACAAGAAATTTCAAATTATCCCTAATGTGTTCCATAAATGACAATTGATTGGATGTGCCCCCAAGTAGGGGTATGATGATTAGGATGGATTGGGTCATTTTCCTCGTGCAAGCGAAGGAAACAATGAGAGTGAGGATTTCCTCAAATGAGGATACATGTGAGGGAGAGATTATTTGGATTTGATAGTCGTAAGATGGTTGGAACAAGTGCTAGGATAGGAGTTAAAAGTTTGAATTGTGTTGATTGTTGAGTTTTTATTTTTTTATTTTTGTAAATTTTTAGGATTTTGTGATTATTTAAATGTTTTTGGATTTTTTGGTTTTTTGATTTTCATGTTTTTGGATTTTTTTTTTTTTTTTGAATTATTAGGAGTTTTTAGATTTATTTTGAATTTTTGAGTGGTTTTTGAAATTGATTTTTTTTTAAATTTTTTAGGGATGTTTGATTTTTTTAATTTTTGAAGGTGGATGATATACTAGATGGTAAAATTCTTAACTAAAGGAAAGTAGAGGTTCATGAGAGGTGATAGGATAGAAGGAATGAGATATCATCTGTATGTACATTGTGCCTCATGGTAACTCATGTTTTGAACAATATTAAATTTTTCTCTCCATTGAAAGGATATTTTGTTGATGACATGATGAGAAGAAGTCCAGCTCCACCATTGACTCCACATAACTAGTAAGATGTGAGGGTTCATCACCAAGAGTCAAGAAGGACGTAGGACATATGAAATGAATGTAGAGATAAGTTTTAATAATGGTCCATTTGGGAAATTGTGATTTAATTCATCTTAAGATTACTAAACCAGTTCTAAAATGATTTTCACTTTATAGGTCACTTTAATAGACTTAGACTTGTGAGTGGCCTAATGATTGGAAAGATTAGGTTAAGGGATAGTTCTCATCTTAACTTGGGAAACTAAATTTATTCTCGGGATTTTATAGATCAAGTAATTTTTATTTTGAAAGGATTTTTCTTGTTTATTTTTTATTTTTTCTTGTAATGACCCCTACAATTTCCCCCATGCCACTAATAAGAGGAAAGGGCTCATCATTGAAGACAAAATGTAGGTGAGTAATATTTGTTTTTATTTTATTGTAATGACCCCTTTGCTTTTCCCCATGCCACTAGTAAGATGCAAGGGATCGTCACTGAAGACAAAACATAGGTGAGTAAGGAAAGCTTTCTCTATTCCCATCCTCACATTACTAGGAAGAAGTGTGGGATCATCACCAAATATTGTGAAGGACATAAAGTGTAATAACTAGCTATATATAAACTTATTTGATTTTATTTAACTTGTTTTAGTGATTGGTTGGGAAGGAACATTTTACCCCAATCTCATCCCCACACAACTAGTAGGACATGAGGTTTCAACATGAAAGACTGATATGCATGGTCATATAAACTAGGTAAAGAAGTTTAGATATTTTTTGTTAAAGAAAGAACTGTTTTGAATGGAGGATATTTCCATCAATAAGATTCTAGATATGACCATAGGTAAAAATATCCAAAATGGGAGAAATCATAAGAAGTATGAGATGGAAAATAATTAATATGATAAATATTAACACTCATCTCATGATGATGATTATGAAGATGATATTTTTATGATAGGAATATCTTCCAATGGAGTGAAAATTATACGACTATTTGTAGAGGAACTAGGTAAAAGGAATGTACAAGTGGTTTCTCTAGGATAGAGAACACCTTAGGAATATAATTTTTTCAGATGGATAGAATTCATGGGTTCTTCAAGTATTTGGCCCATGGAAATGTGATATAGTTGATCTTGATTTGTAAGTATAGGGTGGACGAGGCCATTGATATTAATGGGAAGTTTTTAAAGGAAGAGATTTGTTTCGTGAGGTTATCAAAGAGACTATGCGTGGAATTTGTTTCATCATTAGAATCGATATCCTCAACACTAATCGATACATCTAATAATATGATTGATGTTTCAAATGTTTTGAAACCAAGGCCATGCCTATGGGGATTGTTTGTATACGTGATCGTGATCAGATGACCTTGTTCACTCTTGCCGAGACCTTTACCTTTCCACTACATATTTTTCATTATTTCATGGGATTTAGTAAATTGAGGGGATTCATAGCAAGAAGTGAGTTTTTCATTATATAACCATGATCCTAAGGAACTTGGAATATGTTCCTTGTCAAAATATCCAAATTTTAGCCATACCGACTTACCTAGGTTATAAGTGGGAGGAAATTTGATATGGGGAGCATTGGGTTTTCCATAGCTATGTGGGGATGGAAGTGAGTTACCAATGTGAAAAGAGTTTTTGATATTATAGAAATTATACTCACCACATCCTTTATTGATAATCTTGAATGTGTGCGTCGAGGAACCAATAGATATATTGTATGATGTAAAAGGTTGGTTATTGGGATTAGGAGGTTGAAAGAATTGATTAAAGGAGGTAGATGGATTAGTGTAAGGGGTTGATTATTAGAAGAAAGGGGTTTCTTAGTAGAGGAATATGATCTATTTAAGGAAGAATTTTGATTAGAATAATAGGGTTTATTAGAATATGACAATAAAAGTGGGACGAAAGAAAAATTTCCCTTCTTGGTGGTTTTCCTCCTCTACAGAGGTTTCTAGGATAAAATTTGTTGGTGTTTATGAGCTTAAATTCTTTCCTTTCCTGCAATTGTGGATTCTAAGAATAAGCATAATTCATTCACTAGCTATCTCTATCATTTTCTAATAGAAAGTAGAACAATAGAGTTTATTTTGTGTTTATGTGGATAATTCCAAAGTTGAAGAGTTTATAGATCATTTTGGTATCAGAGCTAACAAGTATCCAGGATTGTGGTATTCATTCTTGGATTTATATGACAATGAAGAGATCTAAAGGTGAAGAGGCTTTACCTTGCGATCCAGAAATTTCTACAAAGAAGTGGAAACAAATAATTTGGGGACAAATGGAGGAAGAGAACTTGGTCCGTAGAATCGAGATGTTGGAGACCATGATGGATAGGATGTTTAAAAGGAAAAAGAGCTTGCTGATTTACATAAGACAACTTCTGTCAAATAGGACTCCATGGACTCAGAGGTTCGAGGCTTAGCTGAAAATTTTGGCATAGGAAGGAGCCACCATGAGGAAAGTTATGGGGAAGAACATGAAGAAGAGACTTCAAACACAAGAGAAAAGGTAAAATCCAATCATACTCCTTTTAAAGTTGAGATGAAAGTTGATATTAAAATATTTGAAGGACAAGTAGATGCAAAGTTGTTTGATAAATGGTTAAAACAATTAGAAGTCTACTTTAGCATCCATAATGTCACTAAGGCATAGCAGATCACCTTTACACATCTCAAAATGGAGGGACACACTCTAGTTTGGTGGGAAACCCATCTAAACACTGTGAAAAGAAGAATAATCCTATTGTGAAATCTTGGCAAGAATTTAAAGAATTACTTAGATCTAACTTCTATCCTATTGGCCACAAGACTAACCAAATGATTCAATGGCAGTATTTTAGACACGGCAGTGGTCAAAGTGTGTAGGACAATACTACGGAGTTTTGGAGGCAAGCCATGTTGTTAAACATGGACTTGGAGAATGAGGATATTCTGACTAAGTACTTGGGAGGACTTCACACTCACCTTCAAATAAAATTCATCTCCGCTAATCCCAAAGATATCAACGAGGCATGTGTGCAAGCATACTACATAGATGATGAAAAGAAGCAAGGGGAAGTAGATCCAAGGGAAAAGTAGTCAACAAATCAGCAGAAAAAAGAGTATGGGAAAACAAGTAACAAGGGTAAGTGGAAAGGGAAAGGTAAACAAGCTACCACTACTTTAAATACTTGTAAAGATCCCAAGAATTTTTGCAAGAACTGTGATATTAATGGTCATACTGATGCTACATGTTGGAAGTTGCATCCGAAGTTGCATCCGAAGAACCAAACTAAGGACTCGAAGAAGTCCATGAAAGCTGTAAGAATAGAAGGGAAGGTGGAAATCTAATATGACTCTGATGTAGACAAAATGCTTGGATGCATGGCCACCAACATGGACAGCTAGGAAGAGGATATGAGTAGACGATTCCAAATCAAAATCTAGATAAAGAGAACTAAGGTAAATGCTTTGGTTGATACCGGTTCTCAATCTAACTTGATTTCTAAAGCAGTTGTAAAAAATGTTGGTCTTGATACTTACGAGCATCCACACCCTTATCCTTTGGGTTGGGTGAAGAAGGGTGTTGAAATTCAAGTAAAAAGAAGATGTAAGGTCAAGTTTGGGATAAATTCCTAGTATATTGATGTTTTGGAAGTTGACGTTATTCCACTTGATGTTTTTGATGTTGTATTCAAGAGTCCTTACTTGTATATTAGGGATGCTATATTTATGAGAAGGGAAAACTAGTATAGATGGGTCAAGGATGGGATTAGCTACAACATCTAGGCACACCAGTGTAAGACATGGGTTACTATGGTGAGTGCTAACCAAGAAAAATGACTTATTCAGGAAAATCATAATCAGTTTTGTTTACTTTTGTTAAAGGAAAAAAAGATGGGGTATAAGTTTCAGAGATTTATAACCAAGGAAAGCATGATTTGGATAGTATTATTCAGTCCTTTCAGAAATTTTCGGGCTCCCAAAGTGGGTTATTACCAAAACGGGAAGTAGAGCATGAGATTCAGCTATTTCCAGAGTCCCTCTACCGAACATCAAGTTGTATAGGAAATCCTTTCTTGAGAGTACTAAAGTAAAGAAACAACTCTAGGAACTACTAGACCAAGGGGTGATACATCCGAGCACCTCACCATGTGGTTCACCTATTATGATGGTGCCAAAGAAGGATGGTTCTTGTAGAATGTGCATCGACTACCGTGCTTTGAACAAGATCACCATAGAGACTAGATATCCACTTCCCCGCATAGATGATCTCTTGGACCAGCTTCAACATGCTAAATTCTTCACGAAGTTGGATCTCAAGTCTGGTTATCACTAATTCAGAATGAAGGAGGAGGATATATGGAAGACTTCCTTCAAAACAAAATAGGGTTTATATGAATGGTTAGTACTTCCTTTTGTGTTATGCAATGCACCGCTACATTTATGAGATTAATGAATGATGTATTGTGGGATTTCATAGATTCATGTGTCATTGTATATCTAGATGATATTCTGATTTTTAGTGCCACATGGGAAGAACATCTAACACATTTATAACAAGTCTTGCAAGTTATCAGGGAGAAATAATTGCTTTGTAATATGAAGAAATGTGAATTTTCCAAATAGTCACTTGTCTATCTTGGGCACGTGGTTGGAGGAGGAGAGCTATGAGTGGATCCAAAGAAGGTGGAAGCCATCACTAATTGGCCAACACCAATAGGAGCCACAGAGACTAGGAGTTTTGTGGGAGAAGTATAGTACATGTGGAATTTCATTTCCAAGCTTCTCCACAATTGCAACACCTCTACACACAGTGGCCGCAAAGAGTAAGGGTTTTGACTAGGGTAAGGAACAAGACAAATCCTTTGAGTTATTGAAATACAAGATTAGTCATGCTCCAGTACTTTCTCTTCCTAATTTGCAGCAGCCTTTTGAAGTAGAGATAGATGTTAGTGATTACGCCATGGGCGTAGTGTTACTTCAAGGAGGTAAACCCATATGTTATCATTTTGAAACTTTCACTTCAGTAGTTAAATGATATTTAGTATATGATAAGGAAATGTATGCACTAGTTTAGGAAATTAAAAATGGAAGCATTATTTATTGGGTAAAGAAACTATTGTGCACACTGACCACAAACCTCTCTAGTATTTGTAAGAATAGTGTAAATTGTGACAGGCAAGTCACTACAAATGGATGGGGTTCCTTCAGTAGTTCCATCTTGTGATAAAATACAAGAAGGGTAGTACAAAATTGGTGGCAGACATGTTGTCTAGGCCACCCACATAGAAGAAGTTTTCTGTTTGGCCACTATCTCTCAAATCGAGCCCTTCATGAAGGAAGCTTATAGAGAGGCATATGCCTAGGAAAAGACTTTGGGGTGACATTTCAGCAGTTGCAGCCCCAAGGGGATGAAACAATAGGGATTGAAGATTGTTATCTCAAGGATGGGCTGCTCTACCAATGGGGGAAGCTTTGTGTGCCAAAAGAAGAAAGAATTCTATTGATGAGGGAAGCACATACCTCAAAAGTAGCAGGACATTTTGGTGTTGGTAAGACTCTAGCCCACTTGCAAAGATATGTGTATTGGCCCAATATGCAAGATGAAGTATCAAAATTTATACATGGATGTAAACTTTTTTGTACTAGCAAGCATAAGACTAGGAAAGAGGGTTTGTATATGTCTTTGACAGTACCTACTTGTCCATGGGAGGACATTTCTATGGATTTTGTAGGAGGATTACCTATGTCTAAACATGGCCATGACTATCTATATGTTGTTGTTGATAGATTCAATAAGATGTGTATTCTTATGACAAGTAAGAAAGATAGTAAAAGCACATGAGGTAGCAGATTTTTTCTTTGCTAATGTATGGGTGCATTTTGGTTTGCCAAATTCTATTGTTTGATAGGGATTCTAGGTTCTTGGGGAAGTTTTTGACTACTTTGTGGGACAAGATGGATACCAGGTTACAAAGGAGCACAACTTTCCATCCACAGACAAATGGACAGACAGAGGTGGTAAACAGGACTTTGGTACAGTTGATTAGAGGGTATAACAACAAATATCCAAGGACTTGGGATGAGTCCTTAGCTTACATTCAACATTCCTATAATCTGGTAAGTACACACATCCACTATGAAGTCACCGTTTGAAGCATGCTTGGGATATCTACCTAAAAATCCACTAGACATAGCAGTTGGGCAGCAGGATGAGGAGGAGACATGAGACACTAGAGGTGACTAGAGAAAACAAATTCATTGAGAGGATCTGGAAAATCCATCTCAAAGTCAAAGAAACAGCTAGATAAATCTCAATCCAAGTACAAAGCTAGGCATGATCAACATAGGACCTGAACATAAGCTACATGTTGGTGATAGAGTTTGGTTATACTTGAGCAAGGAGATATTACAAGGTTAAGCATGAAAACAAGCCACTATGATATGGGCCTTTCACCATATTGGAGAAGGTTGGAGAAAATGATTTTTAACTTGACTTGCCACCATTTATGAGGATGTACTCTATAGTAAACTGTGAGAACTTGTACCTATATGAGCCATCCATGCTAGATGAAGATAAAGGTCTACAGTTTCTACCTTCCATTGAGGATTGTGTCTTGGACTCACGAGGTGAATTGGAGGAGGATGTAGTGTTCAGAAAGAAAAGGTCAGAGAGACTAGGAGAGGTCTGTAGGAGTCTTGGCAGATTGGACTAAAAGGAAAGACACCAAGGCAGGCCTGGTGGTACTCAAAGGAGAAAGTGAGGGAATTATTTCCTCATCTACTCCCCCATTAAGTTTTTGTGGGAAAAAATCCTCCTAATAAGGGGAGGTGTGATCCATAGGGATCCAAAATGAATCTACTTCATCAAAATAGTCAACATGAAGAAGGAAAAATGATACATGGAGGTTCTATATTTTTAGTAACAGGACCACCGCTCTGTGCAGAGTGGTGGTTATAGAACCATTTCCTAACCAGGGCGGTGGTCCAGGACCACCATCTACCTGCATTGGGTGGTGGTCCTAGCTCTTTCAGCCAAAAAACAAAAAATATGAAACGAACAACCCATAATTTGGAAGGTTTTTCATGTATCTTCTCCTCCATGACCTTTCCCATTCTCCAGTGCATGGGAGGACATGAGAAAGGCTATAAATACATGTTTTTAGAAGAGAATAGGATCATAGATGCATGAAAGCAAGTGAGCAAGGAGTTCTTAGTGTTGGAATTGTGTTTTGTAGAAGAAAGGAGTGTTAAGACAAAGAAAGCAAGTATTTGGGAGGAAGTGTGAAATATTATCTAATTCTCTTTCATACTTATTGTAAATTATGTACTTGTTATTTTTAATTGGCCAATAAAAGTGGGAAGAAAGAGCAATTTCCCTTCCCGACTAGTTTTTCCTCCTCTAGAGGTTTCTAGGATAAAACTTGGTGTTTATGAGCTTAAATTCTTTCCTTTCCTACAATTGTGGATTCTAAGCATAAGCATAATTCATTCACTAGCTATCTCTGTCATTTTCTAATAGAAAGTAGAATAACAACATTTATTTTGTGTTTCTATGGATAATTCCAAAGTTGAAGAGTTTACAGATCAACCACAAAGGATGAGGTAGAGCTTTAGTGTTCCAAAGGTTAGCAGAATGCCTCCCAAATCCAAATGCAGAACAACTAATGGAGGTATTTGTTTTTTTGTTGATACTTTGAAGAGAAGGGTGGAAAACTAGCTTCAGAGAAGTTTTTCACTCTTATTAAAGACCATGTTCAGTTCCAAATTAGTTACATGGTCTCAATTTGTGAGGAAAGGAAGCTACTTCTCCCTACATTTTGCAGGATTTATTTGAGCTTCCTTTATCTCTTGTTATAATAGGTTAGTGTAGGATTGTTTTCGAGAAAAATAAGTGTTTGCGCACACTCTGCATGTTTCCCCTTAGAAAATGTATGATTTTCAATTTTCTACATAGTCATTGTGTTTCTTGTTGTTTGGCGCACTCCTTTTGGGTGTTTTTATTCATTCCTCTCATGCACTATCCTACGCACACTCTTTTGTTTCTTCCAAGATGGCAGTTTTGTTAAGGGTCTTCTAATAGTTCAAGAAGTATTATATAGTTTTCCACTCTAAAAAATCCAAATCAAAACATCTCCATATGAGAGCATCTATTTCATATAGATTTTAGATAATGTTGACAAGTGACTTTAGGGTTATGCTTCAAGTTGCAGATTAGAACATTTTTTTAGGAAAAATCCATGCCTAATGGATGGTTCTCAAGCCACCGATATATTCATCTAACGGGCATATAGCCCCAAAATTCACCAAATTTTTTTCCAAAATAAGCCCCTAGTTATCTTGAAAACTTGTAGTTCCATTCTAGCTCTGAGTTCAAGTTTTCGAGGTTGCACACACCACCACCGGATTCTTCCCTTGGCACAATTTGCATGGTTTCAGTTATTTACGTGCACCCTTGCATGCCCTTCTTGATTCTTCCTATTATTTTCCCTTCCTTTCACTTCCTTCCATGCATTCTCAGCCTTCTCCTTATTTTTATATCTTCTTCCATTTCAATTGCACTCAACCCTGCGCACCTACTTTCATTCCAAATAGTTTTGCATGACCCTCTCATGCGCATCTGTTGACTTGCCTCCTAGTTTTTCTAAGTATTTGGCATGCTCTTCCTTCTTCCAATTTCCTCCTTTACACTCCCTTACAAGATTACTTCCACACATCCTTATCTTTCTCTCCCCTTCTTTCGCACATGTTTGCATACCTGGAAGATATGTACCTTCTCTTCCCACTTCTCACGTACACCCTGCATGCACTTCCATACCTCTGCATTCTTTCCTCTCATTCCTTTTTCTCTTGTGCATGCACCAAGTGTAATCTTCTACACCATTCATTACATGCCACATGTCAAATTTTCATAGTCCTTAATACGTAACCTATCGAACATGCCAATTGTGCATCAAATCCTCACACCAAATGAATGCATGACACATGGCCAAAAAGACAAAACAAAAAATGGTCATCTAAATCCTTCAACCAATCAAGAGTGTGCCCCATGTCTTGTGTGTTCAAGTGTGTAGTGCGCAGGTCTTCATATCATCACAACTTCTTCTACAGAGCTTGGATTCCTATGCACATGGGCTTTATTGAAAGCTATTGATGTGGGCTACACTCTAGGCCATTAAATATCGTATTTTGGTGGGATTTGGTAGGTGGAAAATAGGAAAGGTCAATCAAGCCATTAATGCATAGATTCAGCTAGGTCAACCACCTAGATTTGAATAGATCCTACCTTCTCTCTTCTTCTATAAGCAAAAATATATGGGGAGGTAGATCCGATAGCGTTGATACAGCACATTTGTGGGCATTTATTGCATATTTTTGTTTGTGGTTCTATTCAAAAATATAATTTTTCTTCATATTTCTCCTCCTCTTATCTTTGTCTTCTTCTATATATTATAGATAATTTCTCATTAAAAAAGGTTATACTCCCTTATTTTTCTTATAGTATTGTTCAAAGCATTGATCTTTTGGCATTTTGAGTTCGTAAGGTTTAGATATGGATCTTTGCATGTGTATGCTTGCCTCTTTCACCATTGTAATCAACTTTGCATCTTCTGGAAGTAATAAAATCTTATTTTGTGGTTATTTTCTACCCTAGTTTGCATTTTATTGTATATTCTTTCCTTTCCCTTGCATTGTTTGCTTGTTACACATATTTTATGTCCTTTGTAGGTCTCTTTTCTATTGTGCTCCATGAAAGTGAGTGTGTGAGTGTTGTTTCAGGTTATGAAACATTTTCCTCCCCTCCCGTGCATATTTTTCTTCATTTTCTATCAACTAAGTGTTTTCATCCCCTTATTTTTGGTGTTATCACTTACCCTTAGCATAGGTTTCCCTTTATGCATCTCCTTCTCACCCTGATCCCTTGGAATCATAGAGTAGTGATAGGTAGTTATATTTCCCTTCCTAGGAGTAGTTTTAGTAGTAGAAATAGGTAGAGGAAGTTGGCCTTCTCTCGGAGGTCTATCTCAAGTGTAAGTCCCACAACTTGGAGACAATCCCATGTTACCTCAAATCCCCAATTCATCCTAATCTAGTACAGAGCAATTTTTAGCTCCAACAAGTTCAAAGTTCCAAAGTATTGTGGAATACATTTTTCTTCAACATGTACCATCCTAATTGGTATTCTCTTTTGTTCCCTTCTCATTTAATTATTAAAATTTACATCGAGTCACAAATAATCGAGGATTCCTTTCCCATGGAATGTGAATTTCTCTATTTGGTTATGTCTAGTCTTGATTGTGTTGTGCAAATTTATAGAGTTGTGATATCTTTGATTTAGTTGGGGACTAAATATTATAACTTGGTTCTTCTCCTATGAATGGATTATTAGTGTGGGTTTGAATTGGATTTGGCCATTATAGAAACTCTTCCTTTCTCATTTGTGGAATACATCGCATTAAAAAACCTTTTTCTAGTGTCTCACCTTAAACCAACTTTTAACATCATGCACATATAGAGACAATGGCTATTTAGGGATGGTATATGGATTTTTTTAGTTTTGTTCATAGGAATTACAATAATAGATTCATCCAGATGTGCTTCTATTTTATTATTAATTGTGTTGGTCAATATATTACCATCATATTCCTATTTTTCAAATCAATACGAGAAAATGTGTTTCATTTTTTTCATGTTTATGACTTCAAAATCTCATTTCAAACACAATTCTCTTGCATGTATTTCAATGTCTTCTAATCGAAAACGGGTCTACTCTTTCATAGCATGTGAGGTTGAGTGTTATAGGACTATATGCATGAGTAGGAGCTCCCATTACTTCCCAAGTTGATCTTTGCATCATATTTATGGTGCTCCCAAAATCAAACAATTATATCTTATTTTGTAGTCCCCCAAAGTTACATTTATCTCGAGTGTCCACATCCCATGGATTTTATTTTTTACATACCAAATTGGTTTCTTTATTTGAACCTCTTTATTTTATATGCTTTCTAGTAGAGTTTTGAGAAAATTGGGTATGTTTTGTGATGTAGCCTAGAATCTACTGTGAATAACCCAGGCGCGTTAGCACATCACCCATCCTGAGATGAGCACTCACTCAAAGCACACAAAGGTACTAGCCCCTCTTTAGAGTTATTTGTGTAGGATGTTAGTGTGATGGTGATAAAACATATTCAGATCCATAATTAAACATAAAAATTCCACAATGCATAATCCAAATCTAGATCTTAGAGAATCATGAAGTAAACAATAACTATAATAAGATTAACCATACATGAATCAGATTCAGTTATTTTCAACACCATTATTCAGCCAATATACTCCATTACATTAGACATTGTAAAACACATAATCTTCTTACATTATAAAGTATATCCATAAGTCATGTGCGCATTAGATCCAATAGCATAACTCTACAATAATTCAATCCCCCTAAACTACACAATTCAATACATATTTATAGAGGTGGGGACTTTCCCTTCACCGCCTATGCACTTCTTAAAATAGGTCACATGTTGATAATATCCATGCACCTTTACAATAACATGCATACATGCAAGTGTTCTAATAATATATTTCTTATAGTTAACTAGAAGAAGCAATCATATTATTAGCTCAAACCATGCATGGTGCTTATCAACCACTCGTTCCATAAATATCATTATGTGAAGTGAAATTCTTCATCCCTATGTGTATTATGCATGTTATCTCCAAAAATAGCCCTTATCCATAAAAATGGCTAAGTCCTAAGCCAAAGTGTTAAGGTGCACATTACCTTCCCTATCCTTATGTTCCTTAAAATGTACCTTTTTCCTGCTCGTGCATCCTTTGTGTGTCTAATCCTTAGAGAAACATTCTATCTGCTCAACATTACCCCATACTAAAGTACATTTCCATCCTAGAAACATGAATTCTTTCGAGGTTCCCAAATAATAAAGAATAATTATTGAAAGAATTAAAGAATCGCTATAAAAATGAATGAATATTTATGGTGTAGATCCATCTTCTTCAACTTGGAGGATTAGATTTGGATATTCATTCTTGATATTATCCTCCAATGCCTTCCATTCATCTAGTGCATTCATTGTTTTCTCTAGAATATCTCGTGGCTATGGCATCTAGTTCGTCTGAGTAATTTTTCTTTCTCATTCTATAGTATCCCGAAAAACATTAGCCATACCTAACATCATTCCTTCTAGGAGATCCATCTTCTACACTATGAGCTTCCCAATCTCATCAATCCTCTCTTTATGTGGATCCTGGGCAGCTGTGAGGAATTCACACTTTTTTTTCACCAATGGTAATATTTACGTGTGCCCTAAAGTCTCATCTTTCATCGCTGCAAAAACTTCATTATCTTCAACTAGATTTCTGGTCCTTATTACTACCTCTAGTGCCATTATAAAATCTCACGTTTTTTCTTTTTGTCAAATAAGCTTTGTGCCTTAGCTTAAAACCTCATGCCCTAGCTCAAAACCGCAAGCCCTAACTCTCAATACTTCCACTTTGCACGAACCCTTCTTGAATGGGGATGAAAGCCACTTCGCGCAAAAATCTTCTCTCCACGTATGGTTTCACAATTTTCCATACCTCAATACGTTTCACTTGGCTCGGTTGCAACTAACTCACTCGAATAGTTATGATCTGTAAAGGTAAAAATAAACCCGCATCATGTCCTTATATATATATTTGAAATTTTATTACATTTATTGCTCCTTTACCTACCACCAATCCTCTCATTAATTGACCATTTTACCAACTTTCACATGGCACACTTACGCACACTAGCTATAACCTTCTAGCATGCCTTCCTACCTTCTAGCTAGAGAACTCCTTCTACGCACGTCCATGCACCAAATTACCTCTTCATTGTTCCTTCCTCTAGTAGTTTCTACAACCATAACTTACCTTGCATTATATTGTTCATTCATTTATTTCTAGCTATGGTATTCTCTAAGAGCAATCTTCTTTCTAGCAGCTCATTTTCATACTTGAATAGTGCCTGTAACAGTTTGTTCTTATGTGTGCCCATTTTTGAATAACAAATAACAACCACCCCACACCAAGGGTATGTGCAGTCCTCTGCACATAAAAATACTTCAAATTGTAATTAACTTCCAGCACACAAATTCACTTATTACACAGAACACCAAACTAAATTGACAAAGCATAGTGACAAAGAAGGAAATACATTAAAAGAAATAGAAAGGGAAATCTATACTTGAATGGAAATACTATATTATTACAAACACCAAGAATACTTATTTATAGTAGGGCTTTAGCCTACTCCCATTCAAGTAACCAGGTAACCTTGTTCCATCAAGTGCCTCTAACCGTGAGGCTTGATTGATTAGATATGCGAGTGATAACATATGGTCCGAACTAATGCACCTTAAGTTTTCCTGGATGGCATGGAAACTTGGAATCATAAAGAAGTACCATCTTTCCAAACTCAAGATTCTTGTCTCATATGTGCCTGTCATGTCATGCCTTTTGTCTGGCCTTCTCCTTCTTTTGAATCCAACGTGTTATGGTGTGCCTCTCATCTAGATGTATTAACTTTTCAATTCTATCTTCTAATGTTTTCTCATAGCTAGACCTCCCACGCACGCAATACATAAAGAAGGTAACATCAATTCCATGGGAAGAATTGATTTTTGCTAAATACCAATGGAAATGGTGTTTACCTTATTAATCCTTTTGTAGGTTGTTCGATATGACCAAAGTACAAAAAAACTTTATCATCCCAATATTTCCTTCCAACATCACAAATTTTTGTTAAGGTCTAGCTCAATATCTTGTTGAAATCCTCAGCAATCCCATTTTCTTGAGGGTGATAAGGTGTAGTCTTTTGGTGCATGACCATTAATTCATCCAATAATATCTGGATTGTCTCATTCAAGAAGTGTGTGCCCCTGTCACTTGTCAAATTCAATGGACATCCATACCTAGTAAGAATATTTTCCCATAAGAACCTTGTTGTTGTAGTCACTGTACAATCCTTTGTAGGTGTTACTTCTACCTATCTTGTAAAATAATCTGTACAAGTGATTATGTATCATGATCCGGTTCTACACGTGTGGTGGGAAATAGGACCCAAAATTCTATAGCCCATTTTTCAAATGGCTTTGCACTAGTAATATGCCTTAAATGCATTTCATCTCTATTCCCATGTTTTCTAAGGAGGTGAAAGTGATCACACACCTTATAATACTCTTTACGATCCTTATACGTGGTCTCCCACCATAATCCTAAGAGTAGAATCTCACACTTTGTGGTGGTCACCTACATAGTTCCCACTATAATACCCCATGAGCCTCTTACATCATATATGTGCTCATGTTCCAATAACACACACGGTGCAATACTTCATCTCGACCTAGTTTTTATAAGTCACAATTGATCAACATGAAGGGTGTGGTGTGAATTGCAAGTTGTTTCTTCTTCTCTAAGGCTTTCATTCCTTCATACATCATGCATGTGCGTAAAAACACAACAATATCCTCCAATTTGGAAGGCACACAATGTAACTTATACAACTGTTTATCTAGCATTGTATCTTCAATTGTTTACACATCCTCTCCTAATTGAATTCTTGATAGGTGGCCCATGCGAAATTACTTTAAAGTCAAATTCTTTACCATTTGAGCAAAGTCAAATTCTTGGAAAATGGGCTTATTTACTAAATATTTTAACACCATGTGATATGTATAAAATAAAAAGGGTGTTGCTAGCAAGTACTTTCTAAACTTATGCATCATGTCGATCGTTGACAAAGCCTCATGCTCTGTAGTTGTATAATTATATTCTACAGAGTCAACTTTCTACTAGCAAAATAGATAGGATGATCTATAATACCTTCTCAGGATGAGCTAACATTGTGCCATGGCCATGCCGAGAGACATCTACATGTACATGAAATGGTTGGTTTCATGAGGGAAAATGCATAATAAGTGTTGTGGTAAGTCTCTCCTTCAATGCCTCAAATGCGTGATGCTACGGTTCTCCCCAATAAAATGTCCATTTTCCTTTCAGTAAATCTTCTAACGGTGTGACAATCTTCACATATCCTTTGATAAATTTTCTTTAATACCCTGTGTGGCCCAAAAATCCACGCACCTCACTCTGAATGGTAGGATCCTCTAAGCCTACAATAACTACAACCTTATCTGGATCTACTAACAAACCTTCCTTGTAGATGATGTGCCCTAAAAGTTCCAAAAGGTGTAGAAAACATGCACTTCTTGATATTTAAAGAGATTATGCGTAATTGTCTACATCTTTCAAACATAAGGCACAAGTTATCACAATGATCCTTAACAAGCTCATACACCATCCAATCATCTAAGTAAACCTGTAAGAATTTGTGAATAAAATCCTATAATGCATGAACAACCTATGCAAAAAAATACAACAGGCACATTCTTCAAACCAAAGGGCATCACAGTATATGCAAAAATTCCCCATTCAGTGGTGAAATTTATTTTCTCTTGATCCTCTTTCTATTCTAACTTGGTGATACCCCAAGAATCCATTTATGAAAGAGTAAACTTTGCACCCTACAACACCTTCTAATATTTCCTCGGTGAAAGGCGTAGGAAAAGGATCAATCACACATGCAACATTCAGCTCCTGTAATCCACACAAATCCTAATCCGACCATATTTCTTTATACTGATTACCATGGGGATAACCCACTCTGATTCTTAAAGGGGCTTAATGATGCCATATTTCAACATTTTTTCAATTTCTTAAATTTTATGCTCGTAGGTTAGGGTTCATCCTGTAAGGTCTTTTCTTGACTAGGCGTGCACCTTCCTTTAGCTTAATATTCATCTCACCTAATGACTCATGCACCCCCTTTAACTCATGGTAGCCCCTAGGGAATAAGTCCTGGAAATCATGTAGTAACTCAATTATCTTTTCTACTTCAGAATCAGACCAATAATCCCCAATTATGGCCTCTTTAGGTTTAGCATTCGTGTCAATGTTCACTTTCTTGGTCTTCATAGGTTCATGATAGGAATGCACATTTTTATCCACACTATCTAAAACATCACACGTACCTACTAAATGATCTATGTCCAAATATTCTACTTCTTCATCATCCACTATGTAGACCATATTTCCTTTCTCCTTCTCAAAGAAAGTGCACTTAAATAGTTGGCATCTGTCTCATCTATTTCATCAAAATGTGTTCTTGGTTCTTCCTCACCAAATAACTCTGAATGATTTCTTCAACCTTTGCATTGTCTCCCATAGTTAAGCACTCCATAACCTATAATGCCTCTCTCACCAGAGGTTTAGTAGAGAAGTAGTCAAAATTCTAGGTCATTCCTGCAATCAAGTCCTACCAATTTCAATCTCCCTATGCAGTTCCGCATAAACATACCAAGCACGTGCGCAACCTTGAAAAGTGGAATAAAGTTTGTGCACCCAAAGTGAAGGTGGTAAATATTCTTGCCCCTCTATCCAGAGTCTCTCACACTGCTAAATGTGGTGCTAAACAGGTTGATTACCATAATATATGCATATTTGAGTAGGTGCATTACTCTAAGAAACCTAAGTTGTTAGAGAAATTCTTACTTCATTCCATTCTATGAGATTATCCATGTGAACCATCCACCAGCGCATGTTGCCATCCCACATAGGGTATACACTAACATATTTATTCTCTCCACTTGATCTGTCCACTATTCCTCTATGGCATGTAGGAATACTACAAGATCTCCTTCTCCATTATAACGAGGTATAAAGTTGTTACCTATCCTCCTAATACAACGAGGTTTTTTCCTCCACACAAATGTTCTTCGTACCTCATTCCCAACCATATCATAGGTATCATACACCCAATTATCACAAGAAATACTTGTAGTATCACTAATAGATTGTGCATCTTCCCATTGGAGGATTCCTTCCTTAGATGGCTCAAGTAATTTCGTGTCTCTAATGGCACGCACATAAATTATATTCAGGTCTTCCTCACTCAAAGGTTTAACATAAGGTGTAGATTTCCCATCTTTCAAAGGGATAATAACTCTTTCTTCCTTGTTCTCAAAACTTATATACCCCTTGTTGAACCGTAGATCAACATTATTTGCATAACACCAAGGGCACCCAAGTAGAGTTGGGAAGTTGTCTTCTTCTACAAGTGCTAAAACCTCAAAGTCCCCAGTGAACTTGGCCCCTTGTATAGTAATGGATGCATCCTTTAAAACTTTGATTGGAGTGGCCTTAGTTTGATTAGCCATAAATAGTACATTAGAGGATGGTTATAATGGAGGTCTGCCCATCTGTACCCATGCATCTAAAGTAATCACATTCACTTCCATGCCTGTGTTAATAAATATATTTCTCAAAAGCCATCCATCCACAACAACATTCAAAGTGATCTCCTTGTCATAATCCAAGCTATGAGGGGGAAGATTAACATGCAAGATCTACCATCCATTCTCAATACCTACACATGGAGTGTTCCCTTTAAACAATTCCCTAGTAATGGAATAATATTCTCCTAGAGTAGCATCTTGCATACCTCTTTCAAATCATCAACATCTCTCGACCGTAGTATTTGTTTCCTTCTTTTGTTCCAACTTTCATGATTATTCCTTTAAACATTGTATTTCACCTTGAATATTTTTGAGTACCTCCATGGTTTCTGATAAACCTCCTTCTAATGTGTAGGATTTGGATATCTTGCATGTAAAACCTCCTCCTTAGTAATGGTAGGCTTCTATTGTAACGTCTCTCTAGCATGCGTAGCTTCAACACATGTAGTAATCTTCACATGTACTACCTCAGGTTCTAGTGCCAACTTTGGCATACATTATTTTTATGGCACGTTGTATCCTAACCATCCCTGCACCCTTGTTTTCCTATTTATGTTGTTTTCTAAGATGATCATATAAGTCTAGGCATTCCTCATAGTTATTATTCTTCCCACAAAAGGAACAAAGTAATATTCTGAGGGCATTCACACCTGTAGTGGTTAGGAGATCCACATGTAAAGCACATTCCATGAGGAAACTCACCTCACCCACCAACATGGTATCATCCCCCAAATCCACCATGGTATCCTCACCTCTGCCAAAAATTCCTTCAAAGCACCCTTCGTTCCAATCGTAGCACCCTTGAGTGTGATCACAATCATGGTGCTCACTTTTACTTTTAGAATTATCTGATACTCTTGTCTATCATACACCAATATCTATAGCATCATGGATCTAACCAATCAACCTGTAGTCTTCTATATTATGAGTCATGGACCGGAAAATCTTACAATAAGCAAGATACATTCTTTCTTATCGGGAGTTATAATAATGGGAACAACTTACATCATGGTCTAAATGACATATCTCGCAATCCAACAACAATGAACATACTGACCTACGAGGAAAACTATCCTTAATATGCCCTTCCACTTCACAATCTATACACCAAATCCCATTACACATCTCGTGTGAGGAATTAGCCGATAGTTTCTCCAACTGATTTTCCATAGCTGTAATTTGTGCTTCCAGGAATGGGCTCACCCCAATGTCTATACTTCTAGTTGCCTCAGCACGTAACACTACCTCAAGTGCTTCGTACGGATCTGTAAACATCTTATGGGACATTGCCCTCCTAAATGGTGTGATCAATCCCCCAACGATCCACTGTGCATGTTTTCTTGCATGGATATCATATGAAAGTTTAGACAAGAGCATTTTGAAATGGGAATCATATTCCCAAACACTCTCAGAAGTACCCTACTTAATATCCTTAAGTGTGTTTATAATCTTCTGCTCGAACTCAAGGATATAAAAATCTTTAAGGGAATCATCCCATAATGCTACATAATCTACGCAAGTTTGATCAGGGTCAAAAATTTTGTACTAACTATGTGTGTGTCCCTGTAATGTAGTTACAAAATGACTTACCTTGCGCTCAGAAGTTCTGATTCCTTTTACATGCCATAGTATCTCACACATGTGCACATTCTCAAAAGAATATTATATTCCCCTATACTCTAGAAGACAAAGCAACATCTCCATGTAAATATTCTAAGGTTGGTGAGGACCATGCCCACCTAATCCAAAACCTCATGTGTTACCTCTGCCTCCAGACCCACCAGATCCACCAGAACTAGAGCCACCTATGCCCCTAATCCTCCACCTATAGCCGGAAGTGGACTAGTGGATGTACTACCCTATGTGTCCCTAACAATGGTACTAAATGAACTCCTACAGTTTGAGGTGGTACTACTCCCAGAAGTGAGTCCAAAATTCTACGCACTTGAGTTTTGTGCCGATGATGCACCTAAAAAGGTACCTCCAAATAAAAAAGAAGACGTTTTCCCAACCATAGATGCACTTTCTACTTGATTTACTCTTGTTCTTCTACTCCCAAACTAGCTTGTTGACTACTAGTTATACTAGATACTGGAAAACCAAGCACAAGGGCTAGGTTTCGGTAGATTCAAATGCATTCTCGCAGCCCATATCACCTCTGTTGGTGCTCCCATATGAGTCCGAGGAGGTTCCCTATCATGTTTTCCCAAATGGGGGAGCTCCAAGTACTCTGGATCCACGCCTTCTGCATGAGCTCCAAATCCTTCACGAGCCATCTCTCTCCTCAACGCCATCCATTCTGTAATATCACGTTGCTTCTCTATCTCCCTCTCACGCACCTCATTTTACTTAAGCCACATTTAATCTATTTTCCTCTACATCTAGTTCTATCATCCTTCACCAAACTTTATCATGCCCTCATGCGTGGTGGGGTTTAGCTAGCCATCGGATTTTCTTCCAAGTTCAGGGTTACCATCAAAATTTTAATCGCTAGTGGAATGCCTTACAAATAAGTTCCACTAGGATACCATAAAAACTTGAACTCGTCTACCTCTGGGAAAGAGTAAGTGGAAATTGAGTACTCCAAAATATAGCTATTTAGAACACCATGGAACCAAGTATCCATAGCGTGCATCCAAATTAGATCAGCATCATAGAGGGCTTGAAATTCTTCCTGCATCCATAAAAGTGTGCGATACCTATAATTCCTTTTAGATACATAAGCAACCAGCCACTCATACAACTCTACCAAAAAGATAGCAAAGAATCTCTCATACAAAAAATCATACAAATAATGTCCCACCACGTGCGTATGTGCGTCAAACTTAGATCCAAGTGTTAAACCTTTGAGCGTATTCTTCTTCCAGATTGTTTATGCACTCCTCAACACTTGCTAGGGTCAATCGGTACATCTTCATCACAAAACATCCTGAAAGCAGCTGAAAAAGAAGTACCAGAAACGGAACCAATGATACAGCCTAGAATCTACTGTTAATAACCTAGACGCATTGGCACATCACCCAGCCTGAGCTGAGTGCTCACCTAAAGTGCAAAGGTACCAAGCCCCTCTTTAGAGTTGTTTGTGTAGGATGTTAGTGTGATGATGATAAAACATATTCAGATCCATAATTAAACATAAACATTCCACAAGTGCATAATCCATATCTAGATCTTAGAGAATCATGAATTAAACAATAACTATAATAATATTAACCATACATGAACTAGATTCAGTTATGTTTAACACCATTATCTAGCCAATATACTCCATTACATTAGACACTATAAAACATAGAAGCTTCTTACATTATAAAGTATATCCATAAGTCATGCGCACATCAGATCCAACAACATAACTCTACAATAATTCAGTCCCCCTAAACTACATAGTTCAATACATATTTATAGAGGTGGGGACTTTCCCTTCACCGCCTATGCACTTCTCAAAATAGGTCGCATGTTGATAATAGCCATGCACCTTTACAATAGCATGCATACATGTAAGTGTTCTAATAATAGATGTCCTATAGTTAACTAGAAGAAGCAATCCTATTATTATCTCAAACCATGCATGGCATTTATCATCCACTCATTCCCAAAATATCATTGTGTGAAGTGCAAGTCTTCATCCCTATGTGTGCTCCACATGCTATCTCCAAAAATAGCCCTTATCCATAAAAATGGATAAGTCCCGAGCCAAAGTGTTCGACACGCATTTCCTTCCCTATCCTTTTGCACCTTAAAATGTGCCTTATTCCCACATGCATCCTTTATGTGTCTACTCCTTAGAGAAACATTTTGTCTACTCAACATTTTGTGAGATATCTTCATTCTGCAATACATTCACTATGTGTTTTCCAAATAACTCCCTAAGTTATTTGGACAACTTATCCATCTATTTTGACTTTGAGGTTAAAAATTTCAGGTTTCACACACTCTCGTAATTCCATTAGCATAGTATGCTTGGCCGCATCCTTCCATGTGTTCTTCTTGCTTCCCCTTCTTCCTTTTATCCCTCCTATGAAGCTTTCACGTGCTTCAACTGTTCACCATTATTCTTCTCTCTTTTAATTTCCTCTCTGCACGCAACACTTGTGCGCCCACTTTCACTCCAGCAGTCTCACACACACCCTTACTCTTGAGTTTTTATCATTCCCTTGCATACAATCATCTCCATTTCCACATTATTCCTTGCATATTATGCTTTCACACCTATGATTTGTGCACTTTCTTCCTTCCCGGCTTACTTTGTGTGCCGCTTCCTTTTATGCCACCGCGTGTTCCTAAATCGAATGTTTGACCCCTCTTGCATACTTGTATCTTTTGAAGATATGCACCTTTTATTCCCACTTCCACGCGCATCCCTTTTATGCACCCGTCCTCTACATTCTTTCATTTCTTTCTCTCATGCATGCACCTTGTGTAACTCTTCCACGTCATTCATTGTGCCATGAAGAACTGTCATACTTGAGTGTGTCATATACAACCTATCAAAGTATACCAACTAGGTATTGAATCCTTGTAATGAACCAATTCATGAAACATGGTAGAAACAAAAATACCAAGATAGTCATTCAATCCTATGGATCAATCAGAGTGTGCCACTTGTCTTGCATGTTCAGTTTACACTGTAGACTTTAGAATGTTGTAACTTCTACTACAGATCTCGATTTAGGAATTTTTTGTGTTGATGGAAATTTGTTGATGTGGGCTACATGTTAAACCAATAAAAATCAGTTTTTAGAGGGATTTGGTAGGCGTAACACAAGGAAATGTCACTCGGATCATTAATTTTGACATCTAATAAACTCAACCACCATATTTTATTCATATCTTGCATCTTTCCTTCTTCCACAAGTCAAACATACAAGAAGAGGTGCATCTCAAATACCTACGAATGGATTTATAGGCATTTATTTCTTGTTAATGGTGGTTAGAAATTCGAATCTGATTTTCCCTCTTATTTCTCCTCCTCTTCTCTCCTTTTTCTTTTATAAATTAAAGGGTATTTTTTATTGAAAGGGATCCCTCTTTTTTGTAATGGCATCATGTCAAAATGGTGGCTGACTTCCCATGAGTTTCAGAACTTGAACTTGGTCTTTGTAATGTTTTCTTTCCTTCTTCCATGAATGTAATCTGTCTCAGTGCATTTTTTAAGCAATAAAATTAGGGTTTTATGGCTATTCTCTGCCCTAATCTTGCGTTTTATGTGTTTTTTCCTCTTTATTCACATTTATGGCATGTTGTGCACATTTCCTATTTGCAAGTTTCATTCTTATGTGTTGCAGTGATTTGGAAATATGAGTCAATGTGGTTCTTGTCTATGGCATGCTAGCCCACCCTCTCTCCCACATTTTCTCCCTTTCCTTCCCCTTGTGGAGAGAGATTGACCCCTTTTTCGGTGCTATCACCACCTCTTTTAGCTTAGGATTTCCTTTTCATGCATCTCCTTCTAACCCTAGTCCCTTGGATTCTTAGAGTAATGATAGGTAGATTAATTTCCTTCTTAGTAGTAGTTTTAGCAATAGTAATATGTAGAGGAACCAGCCTCCTCCAGAGGTTTGTCTCAATCGTGCAAGGTTTCACAACTTAGGTACAAAGTCCCATGTTGCCTCAAAATCCCATTTCATCACGATGGGACGGGTGTAAATTTTATCTCGAAAAAGTTTTTGCATGCCGGTAGGACCAAGTTTGAAGATTTATACATCTTCATCTCAGAAAGTTTGATGTGTTATTGTTGAGATCCAACCTTTGGAGGCATCTTTCAACACATATGGTGACTCTCAAGATCCATATCAATTTTTTTTCGTAGTCCGTGCATCCTGTAATCATAGGAGAAAAAATACATAAGCATATAAACACACATACAATGTATTGGCATCAAGCACGCAAGATATAAATTCAAAAATGTGTATGCACATGCATAGGTGCAATCAAAGTAGAGATTTATCACGTGCAAAGATGATAATAAGTTAACATGGGACCCAATAGTGTGCACGAGATAATATGTCATGTTATTTCATTTACCAAGTTAATGTGTTCATGGTAAATTTCCAATCTTTTGAGGCTATTCTAAGCATATATAGAGACTCCACTAATTCAACCCACCCATTATCTCAAGTATAGACCTTTCCCTTCATTCTTCCATCCATTTCCCAAACCCCATTAATGAATATGGTTATTCTAATGGTCATGTTTTTCAAGAATAGGGTTATGCAGGTGATAGTGGAAATTCCATGGAAGATGTTGATTTTCGTAGGTAGTTTCAAAAAATGGAGGCAAACATGGTGTGGGTCAAGGCTATATGTGTAATCAAGGCATGTAAGATTGGCCCTATGTCAAACCGCTTTAGCCCTTAGTAGAAGCTATCTTTTATGGCTAAGTTTTCCCCTCAAATTGAAGAATGGTATGAGTAATTGGAGGTGTATCAATCTAGTTATGAATAACCCTATAAATGGGGAAATCCTCACTAGTATCACAAATTCCTACCATTTCTCCTTTCCAAACCACACCATCTCATTCTATTGTCCATATTCTTAGCTTTTCACCTATTCCTCTTGAAGATTCCTTTTCCCCACCTTCTTCCCTTCCATCTCACCTTCATTTCTTTGCCATCATTCCTTTCACGTCCAGTCCCTCCACGCCCATCCTCCCATATTATTCTAAGTCTCTCTCGCCTAACTATGTTGTAAACAAATAGTTCCTCATATGCACATCATCCCCAACCAAGTATCATCATGTTTAGCGATTGTAGAATCAAGTAAAGAATGATATAACTATGGTTGGGAAGATTAGATTACACAAAGCAAGTATAAGAGGGCATCTATTTCAAAAGAAGGTCACTTAGACTCAAAGGGTGTAGTTTTAAAGGAGGTAGAGTTGTTTATAGAGGAAGAATAGTAAGACGTGACCCAACATGAAAACACTCTCCTTCAAGGGGAAATTTTGCATAAAGATCCCATTTGTGGGATTGAGCTCCAAATAAATGGTCAAATCACAAGGATCGACCCATTCCCAATCAGATATTTGGCTAGTCTAGATCCAAAAATAGAGTTATCACCAGTCATGCTCATTTCAGAGCATGAGGTAGAGCTTCAACATGCCAAAGGTCAGCAACAATGCCTCCCAAATCCAAATGCAGAAAAAATAAAGGAGGTATTTGTTTTGTTTATTAATACTTTGGGAAGGGTGGAGAGAAAGCTTCAAGTCATTTTTTTCACTCTTATCACGAGACCATGTTCAAGACTAAATCAACTACATGGTCTCAATTTGTGAGGAAATAAAGCTACTTCTCTCTTCTTGTTACGGGTTTTGTTTGAGTTTCCTTTACCTCTAGTTAGTATATGGTAGTATAGGTTTGCTTTCAATAAAAAAAATTCTTGTACACATTCTACATGTTTACCCTGGAACGTGTATGACTTTCATCTTTGTATATAGTTTTTCTTCTTGTTTTTATGCATGCTCCTTCCGGCGTTGTGTTCATTCCTTCCGTGTATCATTTTGTTTCTTCTTGGGATGGCAGTCCAATTTTCAAAAAGTAGTTCCAACAGTTTGCACATAATTTTCCACTTGTCATAACTCAAGTCATAACCTCTTTTATGAGAGTAACATGAATTCAATACGAGTTTAGAAATTGCTTCAATCCACTTCAGGGGTGTCCTTAAAAGTTACAGATCAAAAATTCAAGTTTTAAGGCTAACTCCATGCCCAATTGATGATTCTAATGCTACCGATATCTTCATCTAATAGGCAGATGGCCCTAAAATTCACCAAACTATTGTTCAAATAACTCCCCCAAGTTATTTATATTGCTTATCCTTATATTCGACTCCGAGGTTTCATATTTTAGGTTTCACACGGTTTGGTAATTCCCTTAGCACATTATGCCTAGTCACGGTCTTCCGCACACACTTACCTCGCTATTCTTGCTTCCCCTTCTTACTTCTCTCCCTCCTACGCATCTTCCATGTGCTTCCACCTTTCCCCTTTATCCTTCTCTCTTTTTGCTTCCCCTCCACGAGCAACACTTGTGCACCTTCTTTCACTCCAGCAGCCTCACATGCTCCTTGTGCACACCCTCCTACGTGCCCCCTAAATTGGATAATTCCCTAACATGTTTTCCCTACACATTCCCTTCTTCTTGAGTTTCATGCATTCCCTTTCATGCAATCGTCTCCCTTTCGAATTCTTCCTTATGCATTATGCTTTTGCCTCTCCGCGTTGCATGCTTTCTTCCTTCCCGGTTTTCTTCGCGCACCCCTTCCTTTTCTTCTCCGCCACGTATTCCTTAATTTAATTCTTGTGCCCCACTTTCAGGACTTATATCTTTTGAATATATACACCTTTTTCCCTCTTCCACACACACCCCTTTTATGCGCCCATCCTCTACATTATCACACTTCTTGCTCTCACACGCGCACTGTGTAACTCTTCCAAGCCACTCATTGTGCCACATGGCAACCTTTCGAATTGAGTGTGTCACATGTAACCTATAAAAGTGCATCAACGGGTGTTGAATCCTTGTAGCAAACCAATACACAACATGTGGTAGAAATAAAAAAATACCAAGACAGTCAGCCGATCTTATTGATCAATCGTAGTATGCCACATGTCTTGCATGTTCAGTTTTAATTGTAGACTTTAGAACATCATAACTTTCGCTAAGAGCTTAGATTTATGTGGTTTTGTTGTTAATGTAAAGTTGATGACATGGGCTACACGTTGAAACATTCAAAATCAGTTTTTAGCAGGATTTAATAGGTAGAAAATAGGTAAATGTCACTCATAACATTAATGCAAACATCTAATCGACTCAACCACCATATTTTATTCGTATTTCCTCTTTCCATCTTCCAAAAGTCAAACATAAGGGGAAGTGCATCTAAAACCCTTACAGTGATTTACAAGAATTTATTACTTATTGTTGGTGGTTGGAAATTTGAATCTAAGTTTCCCTCTTCTTTCTCTTCTTGTTCTCTCCTTTTTATTCTATAAATTTAAGGGCATTGCTTATTGAAATGGATCCCTCTTTATTGTAACGGCACCATGCCAAAATGGTGGTTGACTTCCCATGAGTTTCAAACCTTGAACTTGGTCTCTGTAATGTTTCTCGCCTTCTGCCATGAATATAACTAATTGTGTATCCTTTAAGCAATAAAATCAGGTTTTTGTGGCTATGCTCTTCTCTAATCTCACATTTTATTTGTTATTGCCTCTATGTTCACATTTCTTGCATATTTTGTGCATCTCCTACTTCCATGTTCCATTTTTATGTGTTTTCAATGATTGGGAAAGTTATGTCTATGTGGTTCTTATCTGTGACAAGCCAACCCTCCTCTCTCCCACATTCTCCCTTTTCTTCGCCTTATGGAGAGCGATCGGCCACTTTTTATGGTGTTATCACTGCCCCTTTTAGCTTAGGATTTCCCTTTTCATGCATCTCCTTCTAACCCTAGTCCATTGGAATCTTAGAGTAATGATAGGTAGTTGCATTTCCTTCCTAGGAGTAGTTTTAGCATTAGAAATAAGTAGAGGAAGAGACCTTCTCTGAAGGTCTTTCTCAAGCATGAAAGGTCCCACAACTTGGAGACAACCCCATGTTTCCTCAAAACCTAGTTCATCATGATCTGGGATGGGTACAATTTTGAGCTCCAACACTATGTTTAAAAAATCCTGTAAAGTTGCAATTACTCTTTCATTTTTTAGTATTCTAATTATTTGTCCATAAATTTGGAATTTGTATGCACCAACGTTCTACATATCACCCTCCCTAATTTGAATTGATTGGAGTAAATTTTTATCTTCTCCCAATAACGTTTTTCCTTTCTTGGGTCAAGATAAGTATCTTTAGGCAATTAGGCGTAATTGGGATCCATAGAAATATCATCATGCTCCAAGCCTCATTCCTTCCTCTATGCATGTGTAATATCTTGAATAATTTAAGTTTCTCTTGGTACCACATTAATTTATAGACACAAATTGGTATCTATGCCTTCATTCACCTACGTGCACATATTTAATTGTTAATTTAATTTAATCAAATGCCCATCTAATCTTCATTAATTAAGTGACATTAATTAATTAATATTTTAACATCTCACATGCCCAATTATCCCATCCACATTAATATTTATGCCCATTAATTAATTAATTCATATTAATTAATTAATCTTCATCCATTTCCTAACCAACCTTCTAATTAGGATGCTTTTATCCTACACACACATCACCTTGTTTTTCTATCTTTTATCCTATCTATTTTTATGCCCTAACTAACTTAAATTCATCCCCAAGAAACCTAATCCCACCTACATGCTTTAAATAATTTAGCCAATCCTTAAAAACACCAAAAACATCCCATCAAAAGTAGAAAATCATGCCCATTAGGAAAATTTCCCCGTAGTCGAAGGTGACCCAGCCTAGTCACCATCGACCCTATAAAATTGGCTTCTTCCTTTCTATTCATCATTAGGAAATCAAAAAATCAAATGCTTGCAATCTTCAAGCTTTCTCCCACTGAGCATCCTCATGCTTGAGCATTTCTGAGACATCCATAGACTTCTTGGACATTCCTCTAGCTTCTTTACATCCCTAATGATCATCGTTTGTGATATTTTCTCATCAATATCACATTCCATTATGTATCTTGGTCATATTATCATATATTCTTTGCTTATAAAATTTTACAGTACAGAGCAGCTTTGGAGACACTCAATAGTCCTCTCCCATAACTCTTTTTGCTTGCAGGTTACCGTTTTCATCTTATCATCCTCGACTTTACATTTTCATGTGTAACAGTCACCATTGATCCTTCCAATCACCATCGAGTAGGCTCCTATCCATCCAAAGAACCCGTATAAATCATCTTTTCTAGTCCTTTATCCTACCTCTCTACCTCTATTTCTCCTCTCCAAACCTTTTCCCGGTAGGCTACTGTGTCCTTATTAGCTTCAATCATTCTCGAGACACTACATGTCTACATATTTCATCCACAACTTTAGATCCATCCTCCTAGGTCTCCGTCGACCTAGATCGGGAAACACTTATTTTATAGTCCTTTTAATCAAATCAGATTTACATCCATCTTAATCAATTTCCAAATTCAAGATCTTGTTGTTTTTCTACATGTTTTTTACAACACTTTTTTTATTTCATCCTTTTTGAACAAACGGGGTTGACATCCACCAAAGAAGTCAAGAGCTTCTTGTAAGTGCTTAGTTGTGGAACCCCGCATCTACTTATCTAATCAAAATATATTTTTAGTCAATCTTTTTGCAGTATCACAGTGAAGATCCATCATTCAAAGTGCTCAGTATCAAGCATCAAGCACCTAAGGCAACATAAACCCTCTATCTTTTTCCGAGTTTCCAATTTCTTTAGTAGCTAGTGCATTAATTTGATTAACGAATGAGAAATTTGGACTATATAATCATTTTGACATTGCATAGTTGTTTTTCTTTTTTTTCTTGAATCCAAAGATAGTATTATGTGCGCTTTTCTCTTGAACCCCGTAATAAATGTAGTAAATGTATTGTTTTGTATTTGAAGGAAAATTTCACACAATGTGGTTCAAATTTCTGCAAAGGTAACAAATTGCTTCTTGTCATTGTGGTTTGGGTCATATCCTCCTTTTTGGTAGCCTTCTTGTTGTACTTCGTATATTCTCGATGGTGCATTCCAATTTTGATTATGGCCTTGATATCCTCCATATTGTGCTTGTGGTAAAGGCATGTTCCACCCAAGTGATATTCGTAGTGAAGGAGGATCCCATCCCATATTGTTTTGTAGAGATGGTGGCACCCAACTTGGAATGGCTTAAGGAGATTGCAAGATCCATTATGGATTTATTTAGTGTGAGACTAGAGCCCATGCTTTGTGGATCGCTTTCGATGTGGTCATTACCCTTTTTGATACAAAATTTATGCCGTTGGGTGCTATTTGAGCTTATACTAAAAACATTTCTAGTAATTTCCTCATTTACATCCATCAATGCTCGATGGTGTTTTTTTCTCATAAGTCGTGACCTTGCAAATAGAACATACCACATTCTCGAGGGTGTCGTATATAATATTGTAACAAAGGGGTGTTATTAATTGTGTTTCTAAAAATTTACACACATCGAAAAATTCGTTTCAGCCTCTAATTTTCATATTGTGGTAATCATTCCTATGATTTCCTTCTTCTCCACAATTTCGGACTATGCATTTAGCCTAGGATTATTTTATTCTTGTAACTCCTCTAACCTTTGCATTACTTCATCAAATTTTCTCTATTTTGTACTGTAGACTCAAAATCACGTACTTGGGTAAATTTCTAGGTTCTAAAAGCATGCTAGCATTTACATTATTCTTAAGAAAGAAAACTAGTGGTTGACAACTATCTTTGGCATCTTTTCTTTTTTCTTACTTTCTCTTTGGTCTTACACACCCACATCCAAGTAAAAAATTTACTTGTTTATCTTTCATGGCTTCAAAAACAAGCACCTAACTAGGATAGAAGTGCTCAGTCTTTGTTGTCTCCTCCGGGCACCCTTGACCATTTTTCATATTACTCGCTCCTTTTGGGTCTCTTTTATATTTTGGGAATCTTTTTCACTAATGGGTCAGAATTCAAGTTGTCAATTATGAAATTCAAACAAGGGAATCATATAAATACATAGTTATGTTTTCAAAATAAAGTACCAAGCACTAAACATTACTATCATCAACTAATCTTGCATTCAAAAGGCACGTAAATCACTCCAAGGAATTCATCTAGGATCCATTCAAGGGGAAATGGATGCATCAACTCTGCATATATAGCATAGGAAGGGGAATTTCATTTTATTCCATCCACACATTCTACTACATTACTACATTCTAGCTACAACCCGCTATCAAGTGTAACTTGCACTAGAGCATCATAGGGAAAATTTTCTACACACACTAACAAGAACTACATGGATTTTGATATGTAGTGCAGCACTTGGTTGTTATTTATATAGTTTACCATTTCCTTTCATTGGTATTCATTTCATTAGCTTTGGTGTTTTCTTTCATAGCTCTCTCACCTTATGACCACTAGTTAAGCATTTTGACCCTATTAACACATTTTCTTTCCTTACACTCTTTTTTAGTCTAGCTTTGCCGCTTGTTTAATATAATTGCATACACACATTGGCCAAAAAAATTAGAGTTAATTATATTAATTATGTTTATTTAATTTTTTCTAAGTAGGACCTTCTTTCACAAAACAAACATTATAATTTTTTTATTTTCTTTATCGTATCTTTTAAACCCACGTCAACTAATTGTTTTATTTGTTTTTACAAGTGAAATCTACAAAATCACAACCACCAAATTACGTGCGTCAAATACTAATACTTAAAAAAACTACATGGATCAAACCACTTTCACTATGCTCTTCCGCAATATTGTTCATCGTGAATGGTGCTTGTTTAGGGTACCAGGACATTCCTAGTCACCGATTACCACTTTCAAATACGTCATTATCACGTGCAATGATAAAAATAAAATTTCTATACATGTATTCCTCATTTTTTCCTATTTGATCCTTTCTATATCATATTTCCCTTTCCTGTGTGTGTCCTCATCGAAATATCACACTTCGATTTTGTTTTAAAAAAACCTTTATTTTCTACATCATGATTTCTCACATAGCTTAAATAGGGTTTAACCTTCTAGATCTTGCATTATACCATACACAACCTAAAACTTGCGCATCTAAATAACACATCAAAACATCTCCTTACCTGGTTCACTTTTTGGGATTTCATCACCCAACAGGAGGTCGTCAGAGACTCTCCTAGCCAACACTACTAGAAACCAACCTTAGATATTTGTTCCTTAGGTACCTTCATTATCAAATTTTCTTTTCTTTTCACATATTCTAATTAATCATGATGATAAGAAACTTGTTTCTTGATTTGTTTGTTAACAAATTACATAAACAAATGTTTGTTTATTTCATGCCTATTATCACTCTTTCTTAGGTCAAAACAACACAACAATCTGCTCCATCCAATGACATCCCTTCCTCAAATGATCCTTCCCAACAATATTCTCAATTAAAAATTATACCTTCAGTTACCTAACCCCCTGTCTCCATGGTCTTGCTTCATGAGGACCATGTCATCCAAAATCATCCCTATCTTGAAACCAATCCTCGTATCCCTCATCAATCCAACCTTTCTATTCCTACCACACCCCCACCTTTGGCTCCTTTAGAAACTCTTATATCTCCTTCTAACCACATATATGACTTCTTACTTCGTAAATCTCCCATAATATATCAATCCTATTAATCTACTCAATTGGTGGATCTGTTAGGAAATATTTAATTAGTGCTCCATTAGTAAATAATAATTACATGAAGTAATTATTATATTATAAGTATGTTTGTTGATATATTGTTATAACAAATGTATAACAATATATTAGTACGGGTAGGTTATTGTTTTGTATACTTCCTATTTAATAGGAAGTTGTTCAACAACATTCCTGGCTATATAATAGCCATTGTATTAGCATGTGATATGAAGAAGATATCTATTATTTTGCTGTGTAAATCTGCTTGTTCTCTCAGATTTGGTATCAGAGCGAAATCATGTTCAATATACCTTGATTGTTATATCAGGGGCATTTAGAATTCTGCATTGCCCTGTTAATGTGCCAGAAAGTTATGAGTGTGCAAAGTATATAATTCTACATAGAATTGAAGTAACGATGCAGAAAACGTAGTGCAGTATTTTTTGGCGAGGTTATCTTTAGTGTAGAGGATATAGTATTGGGAGGTCACGTATAAGCTTTGTGTTTTCTGGCGGGCCTGGTCTGTTGTGTTTACAGACAAAGAATTAGAAGTCTGTGTTGAAATCACTCGGCTTTGTTTACACTTGTATCGGCATAGGATTTTGTGAATTGAATGGTTTCTCTCAAACCGCCATCTATCCAAATATCTCGACTGGCGTATTTTGAAAATCGTTTCATTGCTGAGATCCAATTAAGGTATAATTTCAATAGAGAGCATAACTTTATTCACATTGGTTATCAAGCTTTTCAACCTAGACAGAACAATCAAGTTCTATGTGTTGTATTTATATTGATCCTGCATTTACCAAGGGCTCGGAGTCAACATTCAAAATTTGCATAATCTTACATCCATTTAGAGCTGCATGAAGATACAGAGGTTTGTAACGGCGATGCTAGTGAGAATTTGAAGGTGATTGAAGATGACAGCGAGAATTTGAAGGCCCACGTGTTTTTTGGATCTCAATCTACTTGAAGCATGAAATCAACACTTGTTATGACCCATATCAGAATCTTCCTTGTTAGATGGTGACAAATATAAAGTTTTGAGACAAATTCTACTCCTTGCCGCGCAGATCTAAGCTGTTGGCTGCTACAGCATGGGAGTTCCATAAAGAAAATATTCTGTAGAATACATTGCATTGGTTTGTAAATTTTCATGTGGTCATATGCAGCATTTGACACTGTCCACAGATTTTGTGTTGCATGAATGATCTGATTTATATTGGCTATGCCTATTGATATTACTTTCTGAGTTTAAGTCTTTAGTAAATATCCATGTAAAATTTAAAAAGTAATTTGTTTTTATTAATTTTTAAATATAGTGTAAATTGGGAGCAATATCGGTTGAAGCCAACTCCCCTAAGAGTGCATTTTCGGTTGAAACCGACGCTCTAAGATATAATGGACATTCCACTAGAAAAATTCAATGGTCTCAATTTTCACACATGGAAAGTCAAGATCCAGATGTAGTTGATGAACAAAAATCTTTGGAGGATAGTAGATGGAAAAGAACCAGCACCTTCAGATCCGACCAGATTGGTAGAATGGGAAACACGAGATGATAAAGCCAAAGCCATTATTGGCCTTGCCCTTTCGGACTCTGAATTACATTATGTTGATCTAGATAAAAACTCAAAGGACATCTGGGATAATTTGAGCAAATTATTTGGTTCAAAAGCAGTCAATGCAAAGTTTTCTCTAAAACTTCAGTTGTTCAAGCTCAAAATGAGTGATGGAGATACAATGTCTAGTCACATCAACAATTTACGATCTCTTCTGAGACAACTTGCAGAAGTAAAAGCTCCAGTAGACGACGAGGATGCAAAAGCTATTCTGCTGAATAGTTTACCACCCAAATATAGTAATGTTGTTTTCACTCTTGGTCAGATACCTTCTAACTCATTGGAAGATATGATATCAGCTCTCCTAGCTGAGGAAAAACAGACCAAAGAAGATGTAGAAGAAGAAACAACAATGTATGTAAAAAGGAAGTACAAAAAAATTCTAAATATAAAGAGGAAAGAGAATGTTTCTACTGTAAGAAAAAGGGGCATACAGCTTCATTTTGTAGAGCTCGAGCTCAAGATATACTTAGTGGAAAACTCAAAGGAATTGAGGCCAACTTTATTACTGAAGAAAGATCAGAGAATGAGGAAGAACAAGTAAATGAAGACAGTGGTTCTGAAGACTTCTTGTTCTGAGCATGAAACTGGAGGCAGGAGGCAAACGGAGGTTGGAGGTCATTCAGCGACCTCTCATCAGTTGCCAACGACGGGGCTGCATATCAGCTTTGGTGACATGTGTGTGTGCAGTTTGATTTTAGTGCTTCCAGTGTGGTGTGCCTCAGTTTGCAGTAATCTTGTTTTCAATAAGTGGAAATTTCACATTGAGGGGGGGAACATCATTCCAATGTTCCATTTCCAGTATGTCATCTTTTTCTATGTATGTACGAGCAACAGATTTTAACAGAATTTCCTATGTTATTCCCTGTAGTGAGATGTGATGAGGGCTGAGAATAGTACTTGGCATATCATGATGTGGTTGTAGGTAAACCACTTAAAAACCTTCATTTGTGGTTTGTGGTAAACCAATAGCAAAACCACCATTCTTGGTTGTTGGTAATCCATTTGCAAAACCATCACTTTGTGGTTTGTGGTAAACCAATTGCAAAACCACCATTCTCGGTTTGTGGTCAACCATTTGCAAAACCATACGAGGTTTGTGATCATCTGTGAAAATCACCGATCATGAGCGCAAGTGCAAGTACAAAGGCGAGTTTTCCCCATGTTCGCACTAAGGGGGAATGTTAGGAAATATTTAATTAGTGCTCCATTAGTAAATAATAATTACATGAAGTAATTATTATATTATAAGTATGTTTGTTGATATATTGTTATAACAAATGTATAACAATATATTAGTACGGAGTAGGTTATTATTTTGTATACTTCCTATTTAATAGGAAGTTGTTCAACAACACATTCCCGGCTATATAATAGCCATTGTATTAGCATGTGATATGAAGAAGATATATATTATTTTGCTTTATGTAAATCTGCTTGTTCTCCAGAGATCCTATTCCTCCCATGTCAATTTATGTCAACTCTATTCCATCCGCCACTAGTATGCCTATCCAACAATCTCACCTCTTAACACTTACATTCCTACCCATCATATGCTCCAACAATCTCAACCTCTTAACACCTATATCCCCACTTATCATTTACCACAAAACCCTACCCAATCCCAACAATCATACCATGTCCCTTTCTCTCACCATCAACCATTGCAACAATTTATCCAATCTCAACCCATGACATATATTAATCCTTATCAAACAATTCCCCAAACACCCACACATCCACAAATTAATCAACCACCTTATCAAATGGTTCCTCAAACCCCCACACATCCACAAATGTATCAACCACCTTACCAAGCTACTTCCCATACCACACAACCACAATCCCAACCTAACATCATGTCGAATGATCCTATTCATGCTTTTATGAATAGGTTAGCTAGTCTAGAAGCTGCTACCTTGGCACCTAAGGTTAGTTTATCCTATGAAAAATCTATAGCAAACCAATTCATCCATTGGCTCCTAGCAAACCTTACCCTCCTCATTGGGAGCTTCCTAAGTTCATTAAATTCACTAGTAAGGAAGATCCCCAACAACATCTTTGTGTGTTCAAACACGCATGTTATCTTATTGCACATGATCAAGACCTAATTCTTTGCACTTTACCCATGTCCTTTGCCAATCCTGCATTAGACTCGGTACAATACTATCCCTCAATAATCGATATTTTCCTTCACCCAACTTGTGTAGTTTTTCTTAGAACAATTTTCAATCAACATTGCACGCAAAATCACTATCAATGACTTAGACCATTAGATAGTTTGAGGAAAAGTCTATTATAGATTTTTTCACACAATGGCATGGCATTATAAACCAACTATCATTTACTCTTCCGCAAACTGAACTCATCGATCTCTTCTCATGTTCATGTGCGAATCATATATCATCTACCTTGCAAATCCAATCATTTCAAACCTTTGACAAATCCTTCACCATGGCTCACAAACTTGAAATACACACCCTTAAACAAGACCATTTAAAACTAAAATAAAACATACCTAAATATGAATTTACTAAACCATTCACACATAATGAAACATTTAAGGGTGTGGCCAACGCCATGGTTTTTAAGTCCTCATCCGCATCTATATCTATCATGTGGCCTCAACAATGAGTCCTCTGAAAAAAACCCATCTACACTACCTTAGGGGAATTCTATAGTTCTCTATTTGAGAATTTGATGGAAGTACACTACATCCAACTTACTCCTATCCAACCACTAGATGAATCAAGACCAAAACCCATGTGGTATCGTTAAGACCATTAATGTAAATACCACCAAGTCGAGGACATGACATAGAGAAATGTCAAACTTTTAAATATTTGGTCCTAAGACACATTGATTGAGGTGACCTCCAAGTAGACAACCCCAATGTACTTCCAAATCAACCACTAAAGGTATTTAAACAACCATTCCCTAACCACACAACGACAAGTAAAACCACCACCACTACACCCCAAATGCCCAATGCTCATACTATAAACACTCTTCACACCATGGACCAAGATCCTATCCCATCCACAACTTCCCCTCTTTGGAAATTTCTCCTACATCTCCAAACTCATTAACACGTATACCCATAACTACACCAATTATACCTATATCTATCTCGGAACCTATTCCTACATCCACATCTATCACATCAACCCCATTTGTAAACATAGGTCATTCTTACCCCTTGAGACACTTATGAAACAACCATTCCCACCTACTTCTACACCGGATATTAGTCCTAAATCTACTTCATTACCTATATTATCTACTCCATCGGTTTCCACATCCCCATCATTGGATTTGACTACCTTACCTACATCCATTCCACCTTTACCCATTATACCATCCTTATATTCGATCCCAATTCCTCCTTCTATAATTTTTTACATACCCACCACATCAACCATTATGGCCACATCTACATCTATCCCTATCTTTACCACATCCACATCAACTTCAACTATAAATACCACTTCATCCACATCTATCATGCCCCAACCTATCATTTTCAACTCCTTAACCACATCTATATCAAACATACCTATCGGTACATCACTTACATCTCCAAATGGCCCAATTATGCCCACCTCCCTATTAATCCCAATTACCCCTATATCTATCATATCAACAAATTCACTTACCCCTACCTTGACATCTTTGTCACATGAACATATATCCTTGCCCATAGCCACATCACCCATTTTATTCCAATCTTCTATAATTAATCCTTCAATTTCTATATCCACTATCACATCAACCATATCCTCTTGATTTGCAAATCAATCAAGGATACCCCTTGAAAATTTTATGAATAAGCACCTCCACCTAAGTCAAACACAAATGGTTTTTTTCCTCCCATTACAAAACCAGCTATTTCCACATTGACCAAACCAAAATCTAGACAATCCAAATCTCACATAGACCTTATTAATCTCATCATATAAATACCCTATCCACCCCTACACCATAATCTTTACATCCTCTAGTTGAGATTATTATCATCCCCACCAAGGGTAAATCTTCTCGATCCTAAGGTTAAATTCTCTTGATCACCAATCTAATGTTACAACATCTATTTTAGGGTCATTCCCTTCATCTAATACACCTCATAATGATAAATACCAATTAAAACAATCTAACCCTCCTCCTAAAATTGATTCATCTTTTAAGACATCTAATACACCCATCCGATCTATGTCCACTTATTCCCCTAACTCCAAGCCAAAATATTCTATCAAAACCCACAAGATTTACGTTCCCCATGACACTTTGATTGGGTCCTATGCATACATCCTTTGACATTTAATTTGAATATATGTCGTCACGCTTCCTCCCATTAAATATTTTAATCCACATACTCTAAAAGCCATCGTGGTTCAATCCCAATTGGATTTGCACTTATCATCGCACCCTGTGCTATGACATTAAACATTTTAAGGATTTTAAACAATCGTCCATAACCTTATTGAGAAAGATGATTTCTTCATTGAGGGAACATCCTTCTCCATCTATATCGATCCAATTTGTATCTCATCCATCGGGTTTCCTAAGACTCATCCATCCACATCATCCCTTAACATCTCTCATGCACATACTATTCCTCCTAAGGAAGGTCCTCCATTATTCATCGATATTTTTATCTTTCCAATCATCCTTTTGGTCTCGACCGTTTATCCAATCCAAATCCAAAGAAATCCTATCTAAACTCCTTCGACAACCAATAACGCATCATCCATATAATATAATCTCCCTCTCTAGGGGAAATCCTTCTCTTGTCCTTGAGCATCCCTTCTACATGAATTCATCTTTTATTTAATCTTGTCCAATCTTAAATCCAAATTAAAATTATCCAAGTGTTCATCTTATTTTAATGTCCACTTTTGTGGCCATACTCATCCCTCTCTTAGGGGACCATTTATTTTCATCTTAAGTTCACACTTGTGGCCATAATCATCTCTCCTTGAGGAACCTTATTTTTCATTTTAATTCCTTTGTGGCCATATTTGTGCCTCTCTTGGGACACCATATTCATTAAAGTCTTTCGTTGTGGAATTTTTGTGCCTCCTTGGGGGCACCATATTTTCATCGTAAGCCCACTTTTGTGGCAATTTTTTCATCTTCTTGGGAAACATTTTCTTTGCTTCCTCACTTTCGAAAGGAATTTCATGGTTTTCATATTATCTATCTCATGACGTCTTATCAAATCTTGTATCCCATCCAAAATCCACTATTGTGGTCATATTTTTCCCTTTCTTGGGGAACCATCTACTTGTCTCTTTAGGGACACATATTTTCACTTCCTTAAGGGTATCGCATAGTTTTTCATCTTCACTCATCTATCTTGTCATCCTATCAAAATTTCATCCTATTTTGAATACGGATTTAATCATGACATTACATGGAAATTTTGGTTCCCTTGATGGTAAACCGAAAGTAGATTCTCTTAATTCCTTGCACTTTGACCATTTATATTATTATCATACCTACCAATGAGCACTTAGTCATATCTTTAGATAATTCACCCATCATGATCCTTTTCCATCTATCATTGTAATTATATGGAGCTATGTGGTCACCATCCTTCCTAGACATGAACTTAAATATGGGCACCAGGCTTACGCCTATAACATTTTCCTTATGGATAGGTTCTCCCTTCTTGGTGATAATTATGTGATCATTACATCCATCACCCTCTTATTTACCTATTGGAACCACACTAAGGGTCAGGGGTGTCACTTATATAATTAGCATCCCCTCCTAAGTGGTCTATCTAGTTATACCCAACTCTTCCCCATAAAAATAAAAAAAAAAAGAGAAATAAAGTAAAAATTATGGATGCTCCTATCTCATGCTATATTATCCAAAAATAGACTGATCCCTTAAAGGAAAATTGTTCATAAAAATAATATAATAAAAATAGATTGATCCCTCAAAGGACAACTATCATGCATATCTTATCCTTCCATCTAAAAGAAAAATTCAAAAATCCAAAAGCAAAATAAAAAAGTAGACCATACCCTTAAAGGATGGCTACTCTATTATATCATGGCAGCAAAGGCTTCTTGTATTGATCATCCTTCTATATATCATAACATCCTAAGAAAGCTTCTCGCATCGATCAAATTTCTCATATACATTGCAAACTTCCCACATTGATCAATTTGCATCTTCCCCCTTCCCAAAGTTGGGGCATAGTCCTAGGAACAACCACCTATAGAGAACCTTCTCCCCACGTACAAGTCACTATTTGAACCCCTTTGTCATGTCGACATAAGGTTTATAAGATTATTTCATCCATATTTCCCTCATGGTATTTTGATATAACTAACTATCATTGTTTATGTGTTAACATCTCTATTATTGGATGCAAGTGCAACACCTTCATTACTTCCCTTCCTTGTTTACCTCCAATCCGGTTTGAAGCATGGTTTCCCGTATGCTCCTTACTATGATTATGTGGCATTTATCTCGTTAAGGTCACCTTTTATCAATATCATATTCTTACATATCTAATTTCAAACTATGCCATCTATATCCATATGTTTACTTTTAAGGATGACATCTATTAACATCATCCATAAATCCATGAAATCTGTTAATATCTATGAACACTATCTCTAATGCAATTTTCAGTTTGGGAATTCTACTTTATCCTTGTTGCATTTTGTGAATCCCACTTGAGGATCCCACTCAAGGAGATTTTGTTATCATGTAGGTCCTCATCCCCCACCATGGTCAACATGTCCTTTATCCATCCATCCTCTTGCATCACCTTTATCTTCCCGTTAATTATCCCCACATCACCTTTCTCACTCTCTTCATCCTTCTCCATTTATTTTCCACTCTTTCTCCCATCTTTCACCAACAATAATTATTGTTTGTCTTCCCCTAACGTCCCTTCATTGGCATTTCCTCTTCCATTCTCCATTCCCCTTTTACCCTTCTTCACTCTTCCTCTCATCCTTCACCAACAATAATTATTGTTGGTCTTCCCCTAACATTATTTTATTGGCATTGCTGCCTCCATCGTCAATTCTCTCTTTCCTCCCCTTTCTTGTCACTTCTTCACCCCTCTCCATCTTTTCTTTGCCCTTGCCAATATCCTTACTATATTCATCATAAATTCTTTGTTATTTTCATCATAATCCTCTTCTCCTTATCTCATGCATTTATACATATTTTCCCCTTCTTCCCTCATGCCTCCTTCTTACTTTCCCATTGTTCCATTGTTCCTTCCTCACTATCCAATATTTTTTATCCTCACACCTTCCACATGCATTTCCATGTGGTTTGTACCATATTCCTTCCCATGGTATCCAATTTTTCATCTCTTCATTCCCCATTATCTTCACCTTCAAAATTCCCTCCCCTTATTTTCTCTACCACTCCTATCTCTTCCTGTTTCTAACTTTCTCTTATCTTCTCCACATCTTCATGTTCTTTTCTCTAGTATCTTTCTTTTCTCTATTCTATCGTCTCTTTCATATTCTTCAAATTCTTTTTCTTCTTCATCTCTTCTAGTTCTCTCGCTTCATCTTCTTCACCTCCTTCATTGTATCTTTGTTATTCCACTTCTTTCATTTTGCACATCCCTCTCCCTATTTGCTTGATTTCACCCTCTACTATGTTGTCTTTTCTCATCTCATCTTCTCCTTCTAGTTCATTCTTCCTCATTTCTTCTCCTATCATCATTCTCTAATATTATCTTCCACCTCTTATTTCTCCTCTAATGTCTCCATCCACTTTCATCCATACCCGATATTCCTCATCTTCGGTCTCTCTTTCATTCTATCATATCTTTTGTCTTCTTTACATTATACACTTTCTACCACTTTCCTCATCTCCTTCTCTCTCTCTCTTCCTTTTTATTTATCACACCCTCTTCTTTGTCACCATCCATCCTTATCCCTATCTTCCTTCCACCTCTTTCATTCCTCTTTTTTCTCCTCCTCCACCATGTCCACTTTATTCCATCTCCTTGTCTTCTTCACCTTTGACTTTTCTTTTCTTCATCAACCACTCCTCTTGCCCATTCTCTTTTTTCTCTCTTTCCATTCTCAATCATTACTTCCTTCCACACATCTTCACACTTAACATTCAAGGTCACAAAAATATCTACCCATTTGTAGACCGCAACTTCTCCATTCTATTACACCTTATTCTTGTCCTCCTCTCTATGGCCTTGAACCCTCCTTTTTCACGGGATTCTTCAATTCTCAACATGCCTCTTGAGGGGGAATCATAAAATATATCCCTCATCACATCTTCCCAAGGCATTTTTGTCTTGGAGGATACCATAACGGTCAACACCTATCCCCTGTTATTTTCCCTAAAAAGTATTTCCTCTATTTTTTCTTCCCACAAGTAGATTGAATTCTTCCCCTATTTCGTTGATGAAAAGGGAATGCTTTCTCTTTTCTTCAATGGAAAATATTTCTTTAGAAACATGTATTCAAAACCATATTTATTCCCCCTTTGGGCATTTTATCCAACATTGGAACTATCCCTTTCTATTCTCAAATTCCACCTTTGTGGCCATAATTATATCCCCTTATAACATTTTGAATCATCATTTTTTCACATCTCTCCTTTTGACCATATTTGTGACATATGATAGGGCATCATTATTTCTCATCCTCATCCTTCTACGAACACATACCTTTCACTCTATTCCTTGCATATGAAGGATTTCATATTATTTTTGCATTTGGTTGAGCATAGTTTGATGTTTGCCTATGACCTATTGGTCCTCCAATCTCGCATCCATTTGAGAGGTTTCCCATTTGATTCCCTCCATTTCATAGTGATTTTTCCCACTCATTGGTCCATAGAGCATTTCCATTTTCTTCATTGATACCACCTTTTTTCCCCTACTAACGTGATATCAGAGTCACCACCATAGTTTTAATTATTGTTGAAATCCTTTTCTCTTGGGTCATCTTGCCTTGCCTTATCATTTTACCCATTTATCTTCACCCACCGACCTTCAACATTTATCTCTTTCAAACTCGTGATTGACTTCCTTTATATTTTCAATCCCAATTTTGAGGGGGAACACTCAATAAATCATCATCATTTTTGTCTCGTGGATTTCCCAACACAAACCACTCATAAAAAAGGGGAAAATATAGACACCATTTTTGGTATTGTTCCTCCCCTTTACCCCGTGTTCACTCTCCTTCATTAGGCCTCCCATTCGAACCCATTTTCACTCCTAAATTTGAATAAACATTATTTCCCACTAAAAATACATTTCTAATTAATCAATATTAATCAATTGATTAATCCCTTTTAAATCAAGTTATGAATTTAATATTCAAAAGTGGTCCATGTTATCCCACTAATGAATTTAATATTAAAAAATTATACAAATAATCCCACTCATGAAATAAATCTCCAAATATAATCCCCATCAAATCCCACCTTTGAATTAAATATTCAAATATTATCCAAAGAAATCCACCTTTGAATTAAATATTCAAATATAATCCATATGAAATCAAATTTTGAATTTAATATTCAAAAGTAATATCCACTCACCTAATCAGGGTAATTTTTCATAATCAATATTACCCAAATTAACCCCCCTTCCTCAGGCTATAAATAGAAGTCTTCCCCTCCCTTTGAGACAAGTGAGAAGTGATAGAAAAACTATGACATTCTTTTGAGTCCACTTATAATCATATCATCATAATGCCCTTGTGTTTCTACTTGTATAATCATACCATCCTCATACCCTTGTGATCCCGTAGTGCCCCTCAAATCTAGTTGTAAATGGCCTAAAGACTGTAGGACTTCACGTGAAGGCACATGGTCCACTTGGAAAATGCATGAGTAACATTTCTTTTTTTTCAACTGTCATTTTCCTTGCACAAGAATCCAAGAACTTTATATGGAATCAAGGCATGGATCATGTGGTAATGCGGGTTAACGTTGGTCATTCAAAGCAGCAAGTGGATAGTTTCAACAAAAGCAAAAAAAATAGGGAACTATGATGAACGGAGCTCTCTGGAATAGTCACCTAAAATCATTTTTTATTCATCCCTATAGACAAAAATGAATCATACCCAATACCTCATCGTATTTCTATCTACAAATCAATTGAAATGGGTTTATATCATCTTGAAGATTAAATGATCTCTGAGAGGGAAGAAAATACTACTGCCACTATTTTTGTTTCTGATGGATATGCAAATAATACACACAGAGATGATACAGGGAGCTATGAATCGATCTTCAAGGACTATTGTCAAGAATGGTGGCCACAAGGAAGCATCGTTCCTCACTTTTGAAACAATACCTAAGAAGGATTTATGTTGTTGGGTTTCTCTGCATACTCTTCATTCTTCTGGCATTCAGTACAAAATAGCCTTAGGTTTCAGAGAAGTTCAAAGCCATATCTTGGACAAAAAAAATAGCTGGGGATAATCTAGAGCCCACTCCATGGCACCCCTTCTCCAACAAAAAAAAATCACCAGATGGCAAGTATCCACGAGCTTCACATATTTTCTAGTGCTCCTACCTGACCTGCAGTTCACCATTGAGGTTCATCCGCTCATACCTGATTAAGAATGATCTATTTAAAATAAAACTTGATCCTACCCTGCATTATTCCAATGGATTCACGAAGATCTTCCATAATGGAGGGTGTCTGAAATATGAGAAAACAACATCAGGGCATCTAAAGAATTTGCTTCCTTTTGGGTGGTCTTTGTGGGGGTCGACTATATGTGGATCTCTTCTATGCATGTGTGCAAAGCAGAATGATGTTAACAATTTAAGGATTATTGCAGCTCTTGGAATGGTATCATGACTTGGTGCTTGATGTGGACCTAATGTTTGATATGTATGGATTTCTTATTCGCGCTAGCTATCTTGAGGGAGATCCAAACTTTATTGTCCAACACCATTTAAACATGTGGTTTTGTTTTTGGTTTGGTGCAAAATGGGGTCATTGGGAAAGCTTGAGGATTTCGAGCAAAGGTGAAATGAAAAAATTACGGATCTTTGATGATCATTGATAAAATGCTTAAGCGAGATGTTGAACCAATCCCACATTTTTGAACGGCTTCGTTCCCAAGCATGGTTCACCTCCTCATCTTTCATAATTCTTATACTTTAGTTTTTTTGTAACTTAATATAATTTTAAAATATTAGGATTATAATACGATTAAATGTTTTTACCAACTCATTGTAAAATAATGAAATTTCGTGTCATAACTCACAAAGTCAAATAACTCGTTGAATTAAAACATGAACTTCCACCTCATTCCGAGGTGATTTAGAAAACTCCCTACCCAACTAGATCATTACAATATTGTTTTATCGACCATACAAAATTGACTTCCCAATAATAAAGTTGATCCATCAAACTAGCCACCAAACGCAAATCATTCACTTTTTCCCAATTCCGTCAATTTCTATGAACTCTTGGTATATCTAGGGACACATAGAAAGTTAATTGTGGTGTGCGTTCTCATCGAGAAGATAACTTTTGGAAGTGGTTTCTTAGCCTCCGAGCCCATTTTGAATGTTTTTGTAGCTAGTAAGAAAATGTAAAAATAGAAAGCTACGGGACCTTGTCGGGTTGCCAAACCACCGTGGAAACTTTTAACACATGCAAATAATTATTTAAAACTCTATAGTGTAACTTGTTGTGTGAAATAGAACTTTTGAAAAATGGTGTTTTCTCTCTCTTCCCTTCTCTTTCTCTCTCCTGAGTTACAAAATGAAGTAAAATGAAATGTAATGAATACATGTCTCTAAACCTTTTATTTCGATTGCAAATTGTAATTATTATCATATGTAAATGGGAAACTGAAAAATGATAATTATGTTAGATTAGGGTGGATGCCATGCCAGCGAATTATTGCTGATATCATGCTCACATGGTTTTGCAAGATGAAATAATGACGATGAAAAGGTGATGTGTAATTCATTTATTTATCTTTGTAATTTATATAGTTCATTGTTAAATGAATAAATGTATAATGTTGTCTCATGTTACAGACTGTTATATTTGATAATTTTTTGCTATGTATGAGATGTTGGTTTCAAGGACATCTAGGAAATGTGTATTTAATCATAGGTCAATTTGATTTATAGTACACTTGGTAAAAAGGTTTGATATTTATATAAGGTAAATGAATTTGAAGTAATATCTTGTAGTACATATTTAGTGTTCAATAAATGATTAATGAGTCATCTTGTGCATTCATACTTTGTAAATGTAATAAAGAGATTTAATCGAAACACTCTACCCTTGTACAATATCGGAGCATAAATTTTTTTCATGTGTGATACTCCTTACCGTAGAAGACATTGAAAAACCATAGAGTGAACGTAAACCTTGCACTCGATGGAAATCTCCTAGTTTGAGTAAATAAGAGCCCAAGAATGGACTTATCATCTTAGTGTGTGTGTTTAGTGACATTTCCTTTAACTCGTCTGATAGGAGCGACACAGTCAAACTTCACTTGGAGTATGTAGAGCTAACTCCTCCTTCGTAGCCTAACGGACTACCTTGTCATCCGAAGATAGATCTAAAATTGAATTTTCTTGGAAGAAAATGAAATCCCTGTTGGATCCAGATGACATAGATGGAGGTTGTGACTTAGTTGTTCTAGGTCTTAAACTCTTGTTAATGAACTCCTTAGCTCCACTCAGCTAAATGTGTTACCTTGGTTTCTCTCAACAAAACACCTTGGTCCTTTCGTGAAGGTTGTTTAGCATAAATGTGTCCTCTCGCTTAAAACACATATATAGTTGAGGGGTAGACCCTTAGGTGAAGTTGGAATTAACCTAAACCTTAATTGATTTGGATGTTAACTTAGGATTCGTGTGTAGCTTCAAGTATTCTAACCATTTATGTCTTCAAGAGATTAGACAAACACTTTGTAACTCCTTTTTCAAGACAATGCTAGTAATAAGACCCTAATGTGACGTAGAAAATAAAGTATATAAGAGTAAAAACGAGATTTGAGGTTCGAGAATAATGCCACCCTTGAAGACCTTATAACTCAATTAAACATATTCTTTTGTTTCAAAGAATATGAATTGTTCTTGGTGTGATCAACCTTCGAGAAAACAAAATACATATATAAATCAAAATGGTATTCCTCAAGTCATTGAATTGGAATAACTATGGTAGGGAAATAACTAACCCGTGATCAAGGTATGTTTTCGGTAAAAAGCTATCTCGCATCTAAATCTCCGTTAAAACCTAATATCGCTATATGGACACCAAGTCACATCCACTTGAGTTGTAAGAATAAAAAGGTAGACACTGAATATATGTTCAAGAAGAAGATTTTTAACATAAGAACAAGATAATTAAGTATTTTATTTACATTTGAATTATGCCAAATAAGTATGCAAGTTATGGAAATTTTTGTAAAGAATAAGAAGCCAACTTAAAAGGGTTGAACGGTAATTTAACCGTGGAATAAACTTAAGAATATGTGGGTGGACAAATGAGAAATTTATCCTTGCACAATAATGTTCTTGGAATGTTAATCGTAACTAAAATACAATTAAAGAAATGATGTGTTGTGGGTTTGCCATCCTGAAGTCATTTTTCTTGTGGTTGGGTCATTACTAGTAACCATTTATTGGGAAAAGTGTGGCATCGACATGCCTATGTTGTTTTCATGTGTCTATGTGAGTCGATGATTTATGTGATTGTCGTGCGAGTTGAGTTTCTGTACTTGGAGCCCTTGTTGTGTTGTGTGTAGTGAGCAATGTAAGTCAAAAAAATTATCCTAGTATTTTACTGTTGTAATTGTGTGTGTAAAATGTGGGCACTACATATGGTATCAGAGCAGAGGTTCATGCTCTCAAACCTCTGGGGTAGATTGGAGTTGTGATGGTGTTGCATGATGGTGGTGGATAGTGGAAGAGTAATGTGATATATGCATGATGTGAACTATGTCGTAATTGTGAAATTGTGAACGCACATGTTGTGCATGTCACTTAGTGTGTATTTGTTATCATATTGATGTGCTTGTGATGAGAGTATTCACTCTCTATGTTGTTGACTCAATGGGGAATTCGGGTGTAATGTACTACCTTGTTATTTGGGAACAGAATGTTATTGTGGATTGCAAAGGGTTAGAACATTTTGGCTTTATGTGATATGAAGGTGTATTGATGTATTGCATGACAAAATTGATGTAAAGTGAATGGAATTTTATCGTGATGTCATCACCGTATTGTCATTGAGTTGTGTGCATCGTCATGTTATATTGTAATTGACTATATGTGGTAAGGTTAGACATTGTGTTCCTCATATGTATAATTCCTGTAATATGTGATGGTTCATGTCGTGATTTAGGGGCATATGGTGAGTATGATCCCTAGTGTACAGTGATTTCACTTTGGGTACAGGATGTGGTAATGTGATGTATCGTAACCCATAAAAGTAATGATTTTGTTATACCATGTATTTATATATATATATATACACACACACCATGCATAAGATGTTATGGTTAATGTGTGTGAATCGCCATTGTGTTAGTGATGTAGGTATGTGTATGTTGTGGAACTTACACTAGACGACCCTAAGGGGATAAACTGTCAAGAGTGTATGTGTGGAGAGAGGAGGCATGGACCAGGTTTTCATAATCTTGAGCCGAGTATGAGTGAGGAAGTGGAGTCTTATATAGACTGAAAACCCACTTCTATTTGTTTAGTATACTTGAGCTTTCTCAGTATATTGTGGGTGCACACCACCTTAGGCTCAACTTATGCAACTAGAGTTCCCTGCTCTTTCTTATTGGATTGTTCATTGGACAATCCTATGTAATTTTGACTATGTTGATCCTTGTGGGAGTTTGGAGGATGATTCAAGTAGAGATGATGACAGATACATTATTTGATTTACTCATTTCTGGTTACATGTATATTTTTACAAGTTGAGGCTCGATGTCCAAGTGCCAACAACTTGATGAGTACCCCTTTGGTGGCGGTATGAGGCCACATAGTGATTGTAATGTGTTATTTTCTCAATACGTATTTTATTCGTAAATTGATCATTATCTCTTTTAGCTAGAACCAGCCATTTTTCTTGATTGACATGTTCTTATATTTTGGGAATTTATTTGATTGTTGCATTAACATTTAGATTTTGCACTAACCATGGCTAATCAGCCATTTTTTTCTTAGTTTCAAACTATCTTTTCATATTTAAAATTTTATAGCCTTACCCAAGGCTTTTGATTTTTCCACTTGGCATTTGAATGGATTGTTATGTTGGTTCTAATGTCGTAATGTGTTGGAATAGGGTCATGGGATTAACCATGGAGTGGTTGAACCTATGGACTCGCTTCGTTGTATAGGGGTACACCCCAAGGAGTTATAGATAACTAGCGGGTTGTTGAACCAAGAGTTATTATGTCACTTGGGTTGGGGGTGACGGGGCTCTGTGTGCCATGGCCATAGGGTGACCTGGCCTCATTAAAAGGAGAAAGGAGATGGGCCTATATGGTTGAGTGACCCGACTTGTTTTTGGCACTATGATTATTTCTCCTTGGGAGGTATATGGAGTTATTTGGTGATGGTTTGGGAGGTATATGGAGTTGTTTTATGATGCTTCAGGAGATATATAGAGTTATTTCTTGATATTTTGAGATGTGTGGAGTTGGTATAGTGAGTTATGTGTACCCTTGTGAGTCTTTTGACACCTTGTTATGGTTGAGGATTGACATTTTCATTTGTATGGACTATTGGATATTGGATTGGAACTATGTCATTAACAGTCATGGTTTTGAGACATGTGATACCAATTACCTTTGTATCAGTGTGATGATTATGTTTGTCAGTCATATGTGTGTACTAGATCTATGTCTAGGACGTAATTGTCGAAATTATTTGCTATGTGGACTACTTGTTGTCATTCCATGGAGGAATTAAAAGACCTTGTGATATGATACAATCATGAAAGTAGGTAGCAAGATGTCTCGTGGGTTGTTTGTGTTGTGTTAAGTTTTGTGTGACATCTTGATGTTAGTTATTGTTGGGCACCCATGAACTTAAGACAATTGAAAAATTCTAAACAATGAATGTTATAATCTTGAGATAAGAAATATTGTAAAAGAAAATATAAACAAAGTAATAAGGTAAACAAGAAATACCAATCTTCACAAAACATTATAATTTAAGATATTGCCAAAATTAGTTTTCTTCCTTGTGGTCATGTTATACCAACAATTGTTTTGATACACGACATGTGTCATTATTAGATTCTTGCCTACGTATCCTCCGAGCTTCGGTGTTGTGTCACATCGAGGACAATGCTCTTATAAGGGGGGAGATGTAGTGCCCCTCAAATCTAGTTGTAAATGGTGGAAGACCTGTTGGACTTCACGTGAAGGCACGTGGTCCACTTGGAAAATGCATGAGTAACCTTTCTTTTTTTTTTTTGACTGTCATTTTCCTTGCACAAGAATCCAAGAACTTTATTTGGAATCCAAGGCACGGATCACGTGGTAATGCAGGTTAACGTTGGTCATTCAGCAGCAAGTGGATAGTTTCAACAAAAAAAAAAACAGGGAACTATGATGAACGGAGCTCTCTGGAATAGTCACCTAAAATCATTTTTTATTCATCCCTACAGACAGAAATGAATCATACCCAATATCTCCTCGTATTTCTATCTACAAATCAATTGAAATGGGTTTATATCTGTACTAAAGCAGGTTAAATGATCTCTGAGAGGGAAGAAAATACTACTACCACTATTTTTGTTTCTGATGGATATGAAAATAATACGCACAGAGATGATACAGGGAGCTATGAATCGATCTTCAAGGACTATTGTCAGGAATGGTGGCCACAAGGAAGCATCGTTCCTCGCTTTGGAAACAATGCCTAAGAAGGATTTCTGTTGTTGGGTTTCTCTGCATACTCTTCATTCTTCTAAAGCATTCTGCATTGCAAAACAACCTCAGTTTTGAAGAAGTTCAGAGCCATATCTTGGACAAAAACAATAGCTGGGGATAATCTAGAGCCCACTCCATGGCACCCTTTTCCAACAAAAAAATCACCAGATGGCAAGTATCCACGAGCTTCACATATTTTCTAGTCCTCCTACTACGACTGCAGTTCTCCATTGAGGTTCATCCGCTCATACCTGATTAAGAATGATCTATTTTAAAATAAAACTCGATCCTACCCTGCATTGTTCCAGTGGATTCACGAAGATCTTGCACAATGGAGGGTGTCTGAAATATGAGAAAACAACATCAGGGCATCCAAAGAATTTACTTCCTTTTGGGTGGTCTTTGTGGGGGTCGACTGTATGTGGATCTCTTCTATGCATGTGTGCAAAGCAGAATGATGTTAACAATTTAAGGATTATTGCAGCTCTTGGAATGGTATCCTAGCTTGGTGCCTGATGTGGACCTAATGTTTGATATGTATGGATTTCTTAGTCATGTTGGCTATCTTGAGGGAGATCCAAACTTTATTGTCCAACACCATTTAAACATGTGGTTTTGTTTTTGGTTTGGTGCAAAATGGGGTCGTTGGGAAAGCTTGAGGATTTCGAGCAAAGGTGAAATGGAAAAATTGCGGATGCTGATGATCTGTTCGACAAAATGCTTAAGCGAGATGTTGAACTGAATCCCACAGTTTTGAATGGCTTCATCCCAGGCATGGTTCACCTCCCCTCATCTTTCATAACTCTCATACTTTAGTTTTTCGTTTGCAACTTAATATAATTTTAAAATATTAGGATTATAATATAGTTAAATTTTTTTATCAACTCGTTGCAAAACAATGAAATGTCGTGTCATAACTCACGAAGTCAAAATAACTCGCTTGCATTAAAACATGAACTTCCACCCTCATTCTAAGGTGATTTAGAAAACTTCCTACCCAACTAGATCGCTACAATATTGTTTTATCGACCAGATGAAATTGACTTCCCAGTAATAAAGTTGATCATCTCCCGTTTAAATAGTTAATTTTTGCATTTTTCAGAGACTCATTAAGTACCCTTCGTAACTCGAAAAATGAGATGTTAAGATTCATTTGTGTACCTTGTTACATGAGGAGTCACCTTGACCTATGGATTGACCCCGAACAAACATATGTGATCTTTTTACGCTCTTATAGGAGCCCTGTTACACTGTTTTACAATAGTAGAAAGTTGTTAAATCTAGAAAGTTGGCTTTTGTTTTTAACCGCCATTTGAAACCTGGATAGAGAAATGAATATCCATCTTTGTAAACCTCTCATGTTTCCTCTAGAAAATTGCATGGAACCTTCAATTTAGGGAAAAAAATTTCTGGATATTTTGACGACGACATTTTATAGGCCTCTGGTTGTAGTTTGACAAGGTCAAACTAGACCAATTAGGATCGGTGGCTTCAGAAAACTTGTCGCCGTTTGAAGGTTGTTTTCTAGTTCTGAATTCCGTCGACTCTGTTGAATTCTTTGTATATATGGGAACTTGTAGGAAGTTTCTTGTGGTAAGTTCATCCATCAAACTTCATTTTTGGACATGGATTTCGATCCCTCGAACTAACTTTTGTTCAATTTGCACTGGGCCAACTACGACCAGTGGCCCCAAAAACTAGCCGCCAAACGCAAACCGTTCACTTTTTCCCAATTCCTGTCAGTTGCTATGAACTCTTGGTATATCTGGGGACACGTAGAAATTTAATCATGGTGTGCGTTCTCATTGGAAGATAACTTTTGGAAGCAATTTCTTAGCCTCCGAGCCCATTTTGAACGTTTTTGTAGCTAGTAAGAAAATGTAAAAATAGAAAGCTATGGGACCTCGTCGGGTTGCCAAACCACCATGGAAACTTTTAACACATGCAAATAATTGTTTAAACTCTATAGTGTAACTTGTTGTGTGAAATAGAACTTTTGACAAATGGTGTTTTCTCTCTCTTCCCTTCTCTTTCTCTCTCCTGGGTTACAAAATGAAGTAAAATGAAATGTAATGAATACATGTCTCTAAACCTTTTATTTCGATTGCAAATTGTAATTATTATCATATGTAAATGGGAAACTGAAAAATGATAATTATGTTAGATTAGGGTGGATGCCATGCTAGTGAATTATCACTGATATCATGCTCACGTGGTTTTATAGGATGAAAGAATGACGACAAAAAGGTGATGTGTAATTCATTTATTTATCTTTGTAATTTATATAGTTCATTGTTAAATGAATAAATGTATAATGTTGTCTCATGTTACAGACGGTTATATTTGAGAATTTTTTGCTATGTATGAGATCTTTGGTTTCAAGGACATCTAAGAAATGTGTATTTAATCATAGGTCAATTTGATTTATAGTACACTTGGTAAAAGGTTTGATATTTATATAAGGTAAATGAATTTGAAGTAATATCTTGTAGGGCATATTTAGTGTTCAATAAATGATTAATGAGTCATCTTGTGCATTCATACTTTGTAAATGTAATAAAGAGATTTAATCAAAACACTCTACCCTTGTACAATATCGGAGCATAACTTGTTTTCATGTGTGATACTCCTTACCGTAGAAGACATTGAAAAACCGTAGAGTGAACTTAAACCCTGCACTCGATGGAAATCTCCTAGTTTGAGTAAACAAGAGCCCGAGAATGGGCTTATTGTCTTAGTCAGTATGTTTAGTGACATTTCCTTTAACCTATCTCGATAGAGCGACACAGTCAAACTTCACTTGGAATATGTAGAGCTAACTCCTCCTTCATAGCCTAACGCACTACCTTGTCATGTGAAGATAGATTTAAAATTGAATTTTCTTCATCAAATGAAATCCATGTTGGATCCAGACGACATAGATGGAGGTTGTGACTTAGTTGTTCTAGGTCTTAAACTTTATGAACTCCTTAGCTCCTCAGCTAAATGTGTTACCTTGGTTTCTCTCAACAGAACACCTTGGTCCTTTCGTGAAGGTGGTTTAGCATAAATGTGTCCTCTCTCTTAAAACGCATATATAGTTGAGGGGTAGACCCTTAGGTGAAGTTGGAATTAACCTAAACCTCGGTTGATTTGGATGTTAACTTAGGATTCGTGTGTAGCTTCAAGTATTCTAACCATTTATGTCTTCAAGAGATTAGAAAAACACTTTTGTAACTCCTTTTCAAGACAATGCTAGTAATAAGACCCTAATGTGACATAGAAAATAAAGTATATAAAAGTAAAAACGAGATTTGAGGTTCGGAATAATTCCACCCTTGAAGACCTTATAACTCAATTAAACATATTATTTTGTTTCAAATAATCTGAATTGTTCTTGGTGTGATCAACCTTTGAGAAAACAAAATACATATATAAATCACAATGGTATTCCTCAAGTCATTGAATTGGAATAACTATGGTAGGGAAATAACTAACCCGTGATCGAGGTATGTTTTTGGTAAAAAGCTATCTCACATCTAAATCTCCGTTAAAACCTAATATCGCTATATGGACACCAAGTCACATCCACTTGAGTTGTAAGAATAAAAAGGTAGACACTAAATATATGTTCGAGAAGAAGATTTTTAACATAAGAACAAGATAATTAAGTATTTTATTTGCATTCAAATTATGTCAAATAAGTATGCAAGTTATGGAAAATTTTGTAAAGAATAAGAATCCAACTTAAAAGGGTCGAATGGTAATTTAAACCTGCAGAATAAACTTAAGAATCTGTAGGTGGACAAACGAGAAATTTATCCTTGCACAATAATGTTCTTGGAATGTTAATCGTAACTAAAATACAATTAAAGAAATGATGTGTTGTGGGTTTGCCATCCTAAAGTCATTTTTCTTGTGGTTGGGTCATTACTAGTAACCATTTATTGGGAAAAGTGTGGCATCGACATGCCTATGTTGTTTTCATGTGTCTATGTGAGTTGATGACTTATGTGATTGTCGTGTGAGTCGAGTTTCGGTACTTGGAGCCCTTGTTGTGTTGTGTGTAGTGAGCAATGTAAGTAAAAAAATTCTTGGTATTTTCTTGTTGTAATTATGTGTGTAAAGTTTGGCCACTATGATCCTCTTAGAAATCGCATTTCTTGGCATCCTCCCATCTACAACAAGAAAATTTGTGAGTTCCTCACATCCATCCTAATTCATCGTTGAGCCATACAAGTTTGGTTTATTTAGATTTATTTTGATCGGACCCATGTTTTTGTTATCGATTATGCATGTTATCTTATCATTACCAGTTAATTCCTTAAATGTGGATTGATACCCTTGCAAGGAAGTCTATTGACTTCTAAGGATTTTCCTTTGCTAGGAAATCTTCCATATATCTTTCTAATCCCGTATTCTTCCAAGTGGCTGTGATCTGTAGGTTCCTCCATCAATGAAAGAAGGAAGGGCATTTCACCCATTAGTATCATCATCCTGTCTATACAGTACCTTAAACCACGCATCTTCTGAGGTTGGTCTTGTTTTTATTGTTTCACTACATTAATTTGAATAGAAATATAAAAAAATCTCGAACAGTTAGATTTGGTACATTTTGATGTGTGGGGGTCAGCTCAAGTATCATCTCTTAGGGGTTCAAATTATTGTGTTACTTTTATTGATGATGCAACAAGGAAAGTTTAGGTATATTGTATTAGAAATAAATCTGATGTATTTGTCACTTTTGTTAAATGTAAAGCCTTGGTAGAGAATGAAATAAGTCTTAAGTTAAAATGTCTTAGGTCAAATAATGGAGGGGAGTATTGCAGCAATGAGTTTAATTATTATTGTTCTAAGAATGGAATCCATGGGAAAAAATGGTTCTAGGAACTCCGCAATAGAATGAGGTGTCAGAAAGGATGAACATGACAATTGGAATGAGCTAGAGCATGAGGTTATATGCAAGACTACCTCTTTCCATTTGGGCAAAAGCGGTGAGCACACGATGCTATGTACTTAAAAATAGAGGACCCTCAAGTGGCTTGGATGGAGGCATACCTAAGGAGGCTTGGTCTGGTAAGAAAGTTGATTACTCATTTCTTAGATTCTTTAGATGTGAGGTGTTTTTTCGTATTGACAAGGATGATAGGACCAAGCTAGAGGCTAAATCATAAAAATATACTTTCATTAGTTATGGTGGTGATAACTTTGGATATAAATGTTGGAGTATTAAGGACAAGAAAATCATTTGATCTAGGGATGTGGTATTTAATGATAAATTTGTGTATAAGCAACAATTGCAAGAAAATAAAGAATCCAAGAAATAATATACAGTGGTAGAGGATCTTCTAGATGGTAAAGTGACACATAAATCAGTTCAGAACCTACTCAACAGGAACCCAAAACTCCAATATTGAGTAGTTCTTATAGGGTAAGACGAGAACCTAAACATTTTTCTCCTTCTCTTTATTATTTATTACTCAATGACAATGGAGAGCCAAATATTTTTGATGAATTAATGCATTTATATGTCATGAAGAAGTGGTAGCAAGCCATGAAGGATGAGCATCAGTCTCTCATGGAGAACTAGACTTGGGATTTGGAGAAGCTACCGAAGGCAAAAGATCATTGCGAGAACAAGTGGGTGTACGAGTTAAAGAGGGAGGAGGAAAGAAAATATACAAGGCTCGGTTGGTGGTCAATGGGTTTGCAAAGAAAAAAAGATATATATTTTGATGAGATTTTTTCTCTTGTAGTAAAAATGACTTTCATTAGAATAGTTGTTATAATAGTGGTAGAAAAATACTTACACTTATAGAAACTAGATGTAAAGACTACATTTCTCCATGGTGATTTGGATGAGGATCTATATATGCAACAACCAGAGAGCTATGAGGTCAAAGGTAAATAGGAGATGGTGTGCAAACTGAAGAAGAGATTGTATGGCCTTAAACAAGCTCCACGTCAATGCTATAATAAATTTGATAGCTTCATGATGGAGAAAGGTTATATTAGATGTCATTCGAACATTGTTTATATACAAAGAAATTTCAAGATGGAAGTTATATTATCATGTGCTTGTATGTGGATGACATGTTGGTTGTAGGAAAAAACATACAGAAAATAAAAGTACTCAAGAAGCAACTAAGTGACTCCTTTGATATGAAGGATTTGGGGGCAACCAAACAAATCATTTGTATGAGGATATCTAGGGATAGGAAGGAATGGAAGGTGACTTTATCTCGGGAAGAATACATTAAAAATGTCTTAGAGAGGTTTAATATACGGGATGCTAAACCGGTTGGGAATCATTTGGCAAGAAATTTCAAGTTATCAAAGGAGCAAAGTGTCCCAAGACGGAGTAGGAGAAAAACCATATGTCCAAGGTACCTTACTTATCAATGGTTGGTAGTTTAATGTATTTCATGGTGTCTATTAGGCTTGATATTTCCCATGCAAAGGGGAGTGGTGAGTAGATTTATGAGTAATCTAGGTAAATATCAACTGACAAGAAGTAAATTGGATCCTTCGATACTTGAGAGGTACCATGGGGACAATTTTGTGCTACTGAGTGGATCATACACCACTTTGCATGGTTATATAGATTTAGATATGGGTAGAGATGTACACGGCGGGAGGAGCACAACATGTTATATTTTCATAGTAGGTGGGATAATAGTGAGATGGATTTCATGAGTACAGATGTTTGTGGATCTGTCAACCATGTAGGTTGAGTATGTTGATGCCACAAAGGTAAGAAAAGAGATGATTTGGTTATAGAAATTTCTTGAGGAGTTAGGGCATAAGTAGGAGGACGGGAAGATGCATAGTGATAGTTAGAGTGTTATACACCAAGATAAGAACTTTGTTTTGCACTCTAAGATGAAGTATATATAGTTAAGGTACCATTTCATTATGACAACTTTAGAGGAAGAAAAGTTGAAGCTGGAAAAGATTCATACTAGTCGGAATCCATGAGATATGATGACCAAGGTGGTCACAAGGGAAAAATTGAATTTGTGTTCAACTTTAGTTGGTATTCACAGATGATAGTGAAGGGTTAAGAAGATTTCTCAGAGGAAAAAAAATCTCCAAGTGGGATACTTTTATGTTGTGGAGTCTTATTTCATGTGTGGAAGTGTTTAAGACTATACACTAAAAAATTTATCCTTGAAAAACATGCCCAATATCTTGGGAAATGTTTTCTTCTCATATGGGTGGGATATTTGACCCATAGGTTTATAAGGTTTTTTTTGGCCCATGGTTTAGGTACCCCACGGTATAGTAAAACAACTTAAGTTGTTGCCTATTGATGTGCTTTTGGGCTTTGGATAGGGGAGACATATCATTGTAGGTGTGTGTGAGTTCAAGTGTGAATTCATGAGAGTTTGTTAAGCACAGCCTCCTAACATATCGGGGTATTATATTGAGAGAAAGAGGCAGCTTGTAATAAAATCAAAGGAAGTGATTCTTGGTGGAGATAGCCCAAATTGGGTAAACCGCGTTAAATCTTGTCTTTGTGTTTTGTTATTTTATTTTATGCACTTTTATTTTAAATTTGTAATATATTTCTACATATTAGTCTCTACTATTGATTCCGAGTGGGATTATTCTACAAATTTTATTCCTTATTTATTGGCATACCTTCAGCAATCAAGGAGAGAATATCGTGCAACCAAAATAGAGCAGCTTTAAAACCCTAGAGATAAAATAGAAGGTAGATTCCGAGCTCCGACATAGTCACCAAAACCCGGGAGCAATCACTAGTGCTCGACGCCTCTTTCCATCACTAAGTGCCCATGTCCAACATTATTCTCGAGTTCCATATTGTATAGAGATCAATTAAGAAAAAAATTTACATCTTGCTCATCACTTCCTCCTATCCAAATCAGTTCAGTTACACGGATATCAGCTAAGTCATATTTTTGTATCTCTTTCTTAGAGTTTCATACTTTATACCTTAGTTTTCTTATGTCGATATTGTACTTTATATTTTTACATCAATTACTTTACAATAATGAGATTTAATTTCAAATTAAATTAAATCATTTGGTGAACCCTTCGCTTGAACCCCATCTTACTTCTAGGAAATTTATCATGTTTTTAACATGGTGAAACCTATGCACCCTTTACGATGAAGACCTTCATGATCTCCAAGCTCATGTTTCTAGACACTCGTAAGACTTATATCTTTTTCTATTCACCGCTCATGAGGAAGCCACCAACCTAGTTGAGCTCAACCCTCCCGCCTCTAATACTACTTCCATTCCTATTGCAACACAACCTCCCTCTTCTACCCTTCCACCTACCTCTACTATTCCCATTTCATTCCTACTCCTACCAACCATTTCACTCCACCTCTTATTTCTCACACACAACAAGTCTCCTCTTCGATACTCAAGAACTAGCTTCCTTATATCAATATTTGTAAGTTCAAATCATCGACTCTAGCAAGCTACTTCATGTTCCTCTCCATCTCTTGATTCCTCATTACTCTTTCATACCCCTTTTCGCACCTACCATTTCTTCTTATCCATTCCCTCCTAACATTTCCACCCTTAATTTTCCCATTTTCAATGGCCATGGTGACCCTCAAGAGCATATTCAATCTTTCCATGTGGCATGTCTCAACTATGCGGATGATCATACATTACTAGTTAAGATATTTCCTAGAAGTCTTCAAGATTATTCCATGTGTTGGTTTTATGATCCACCTATTCATTTGGTAACTTATTTTACACATCTATTTGATTCTTTTCTTTCTCAATTTTCAATCAATATCGACACCAAGATATCTTATGCACAACTCACTCAAATTAAACAAATATCTAATGAGCATCTAGCTAACTATGTTTTGTATTACAAGAACAATCTAGCTAAGATGACCAATGTACTTGTTGATTCAGAATTGCAAGATCTTTTTGTTTAAATCCTTTTACCACCACTTTAGGAGAGTGTTATCTTTGAGACATCTCCTTCATTTGATCAATTATTCCATACACTTAAAATGTGCGAGGTCAAACTCCTCTCTATGGGAAAATTAAAATATCATGACACTTCATCATCTTCTTCTAATAAGTTTTAAGCTAAATTAACATTCAAGCCATATCCTAAGCCCACCGAAGTAAAGGAAACTATTAATGTTGTCTCTCCACCTAAAAATCTTCAATGAAAACCTCCAAAGTGTACCTTCACTAAATTACCCTATGCACCTTGGTTTCTATTTCCTCAACTCATCGAAATAAATCTAATCATTGTTCCACGTCCACTCAATCTTGATCCATCTCGCATCCTGTGGCCATAATTATGATGAAAATTTTAAACATGACTATCACCAATGCATTCGAATTCTACCAATATTTGCATTAAACTCATGCCCCATTCAATATCTTATTAACAATAATTCACTCGAGCTCCCTTAGACATCTTCTTCTAAGCCGGTCAATGATAATAAAATTTTTAAAAAATCAATGACCCTTTGTCTAAGCATGACACACAAGCTTCGATAATTATACTAATCATATATATCAAGTTGTTCCCCCTCCTTCATTGGGACCCCTTGACATCCTTGTTGCTTTTGTTGACTCATCACATATCAATTCTTCTTTTAGTTCATATATCGTCAATAACACCATGATCTATTCAGCAACTCCTATCAAAGTGTGTGCTCCATTTTATTTCTCATGGCTATCAAATGTCCAATATCTAATATATCATATTCAATTTCTAGTTTTTTTGGCTACATCAAAGCTTCCCATTACGTTAGGCCTCTTATCATGCTTGTTTCATTCATCGTGGAATCCTCAATCAAAGGATGTGATATGATCTTAGGTATTCCTTAGCTCCATGCCACCTATTGTCCTATGTTTTTGCAAGGGAAAAATTCACTCAAAAATAGGACAACTATGCCACAATGTCCAAAAATTTGAAATTCATTGTAGACACCAAAATTGGGTCACACTCCCATTGGTCCCTCGTCAAAAAACACCTTGAACACATTCACCTAACCATGGCCCCTTTCATCTCACTCTAATATTAATTTAATTAAATTAATTCATTATCTCACAATATTTATTATTTAAATATCCTAATTGAGATAAGGCCCACACATCCACCTCACCCTAAGACCTATTCTTAGTATGTTGCCATAACTAAGACCTACCCAAACCCTAAAAATCAAAGCCTATATTCCCTCTAACCACATTCCCGTATGTTAGAAGGAAGCTTCCATTCTAATCCGTGAAAAAAAAATGAGATCCTAGAAAATCAAGGGGATCTACCCAGTTTAGTAAACCTAGGAAATCCCACCTAACCGATGTTGGTTACCCTAAACCGTCATCGTTCAATCAAGAACCATCGTCAATTACCATTTAACCCCAAAACAACCTTATTTCGAGGTTGGCACATTTCTGAGAGATTGACACATCTTTTGAGAACAAGAGACGAAACCGAGCTACATGCAAGCAGAACGAGCATTCGTACATGCATCAGAGCACCCATAGCTAGCATCAGAAGCACCCACAGAGCCATCTTGCCTTCACAGGAGCATCCAGGGAAGCATCAGCACCACATCAAGTTCCTTCCATTTGATCACCCACCATTGCCATTTCCAACTAGACATCAAGCTCATACAAACAGTAAGTGCTTTGTTAACCAACACTTGTCCATTTATCATTTGGTAGATTCTTTTACTTCTGTTATTAGTTTCTGCTCCCATTTCCATTCCACCACCATTTACCTCCATGCAAACTTGACCATCCCTTCACCCATACCCTTGAACTACCCATACCTAGATTTTAATCATTCCTGTGCATACCTGAGACCCACACAAACCTTTCCATTGCCCTTCCATTTTCATCTAGCCTCAGATCTGTCACCCCACCAAGTTTTTATTGAGTTTCCTATACCACGACCATACCGACACCATTGGTTACCTACAATCGTCACCGGTTAACCTAAACTAACATCGGTCATACTAGACCGATGTCGGTCTGTATTTTTGACCAAAAACCAAGAATAGAGCTTTCACTCTCTACCTAATACCCAAAATGGCCTAGAACCTGACCCTAACCAATACCTGTATTCTAACAGAGACCTTGACCTTCAGATTTAGTCATAGCTTAGCCTATTGTGAATGAATTTGCTTATTATAGACGAATGAGATACCTAAATCATTTTAACTACAGTAGGATTTCCTTTATTGTTAGCATTAAGTTATTTTTAAACAATGGATTGACAGTCTTCTAGGAAGTATCACACTTCCCGGATCTAGCATACGCTAGGTAGTCCACTTGCATATACTATTTAAATTTTATTTGGTGGTCTTGTTTCCATTTTAGGTAGTTCCTCCAAGCAAAAAGGAAGATCTCACGATCAGTTGTGGATCAAGAAGTCATACACGTGCAACAACCTCTAACCAAAATTTTGACAGGTATTCCTCATAGCCCTTTACCCTTATCTGTTTTGGCCAACATTTGAAGAAATGCTCTAGAATCGGGTGAAACATTTTGGCATGCCCAATGTGATACATTCGGGGTTCTTTGTATTCTTTCATTTCTAGGTGAAAAGTTACATGTTTTTTTCCTTTATAAAAGGTTATTACATTAAAATGTATCCCCTGAACCTTCTCTTCTTCTATTGTCTAAAAACAATCGTATTTTGGTGCTTAACAAAGAACACTTCTTCCCTTTCATTAGTATCACATTAGTGAAAGAGCATCCCTTCTCCTGTTCATCTTTTTGTGTCATCGAATTCAACATTTCAATTTGGGTTTAAAAATAATTTCATTTCATTCTGCTTCGTGCATTAGCTCACATTAATTGAGGGCAACGTATATGCTTTGAAAGTCATGCCACGGTGATGGTTAAAAATGAATCATGAAAAGCACTTCCTTTCTCTTTCTCTCTCGATTATTACCAAACATCACAAAATTAAAAATATATAAACATTCTTAAACAACATCTCACCCAAAAGAAGTTGTAGGTGATCACATGATCACGGTATAAAGGTGGGAACCCCACTGGTTATCTCTGTCCAGTACCCCATTAGAGGACAGCCCGCCCCCACCATAACATAACTTGAAACCTCTCCTTGTAGATCTCCTTCGTAGGAAGCCATCCTCACCAAAAGTTATATTCTAAAGTTCATGAGTTAGTCCTTAAATAGCATAAGCTAAACAAACATAATAGAAAAGGCACTCTTAGGATCACATTTTTCTTAGAATTTCTGCTTGGCTTACATTTTGTGGTGAGAGGATTTCGTTCTTAATTTTCTTATTTCCCCTTGCATGCTCCTCATCACAATTGGTGTATTCCAGCTTCATCTAAGTGTTCTTGGACCATATTCTCATCATTCTTAGAATTATGGGTTTGATTCCACATCTAATTTTAACTCACAACCACATTTTCTTCATCGTTGTTTCAATTTCACAAGAATCGTGTCGGTCCAACGACCGTCATCCGTTAATCTCTAATCACATCGGTTTTACCCAACCGATGTCGGTTTACTGTTATTTTGGTTAACCCACCCAAAAGGACACTTGTTTCACCTCCTTTTTTGTTCGAGTCTCTCGGCACTCTTATCGTATTCATTTTCTGGTAAATTCCATCGCCAGCCTTACATACTTGGCAGATTATTGGCCTTTTACCTTGTTTTGACAAACTATCCATTCTCCACAATAACCGACAGTGGTTAACTATGACCGAGCATCAACTTACCCTAATCAATATCGTTATCCTATGTAATATTTTCGACTAACACTTTAACCCCAATCCACCTACCACTACCTATTTCTCGTATCTCTGTTGTATTTCTAGGGCATTTAAGTAAAGCGAGCCCTATAACGTCAAGATTTGTCCACATGGTGTTGACGCGTAGCCAAAAAAATGCCCTCATCTTCCATGTCACTGGTCCAACCACTCCCACCTAGTCCTTCACCACCTTCTATTTTATAACCCATGGATTCTACCCATCCTATCACTATCACCATAGGATACGAGGAGTTTGCCAACTCAACTTGACTAAAACCCTGTCAACTTGCGCTTTATCTTTCCCACTCATCCACTCGAGATACCTCAGATTAGTTGATATACGGCATGCCCATATCTATCCCCCCGAAACTTGCTCCTACTTCTGCTCCAACCTCATCGGCTCTGCACTACCCGCACCTACCTTGCCCCACTCGTTTCACGAGATAGGCCCCGTACTCTGACCATGACCACCACATATGCCACATCTATTGCACCTGCCACATCCAATATACCTTCGCCAAACACCCCGAACATAACCTCATCCATGCCTATGTTTTCACATATACCCATAGCTATATAACCACCCCCGGTTGGGACCCCTACCCCTTTTTCAAAAAAATTCTTTCTATTCCATAATCCTTAGCCCCCATTGCCACTAGGGTCACCACAACCCTTCCACCTCCATATACATACTATCAATAGCCTCTCGTTTCATCTATCATTCATTCTAGGTATGTACCCCCTATTTCACTTCCTCCTTCTCAATCTACCTATATGGCATCACCATATACAGGAATTCCACCTCCATCATATGTCCAACACTAACCTCCTTATGTTATAAGAGGTACCCAGCAATCACAACCTACCAACAACCTAATCAAGTTAATGATGGACAAGATGCAGACACTGGAAGCATCGGTTTCTGGCACACACAACTCTTTCACTTATGATGAGATTTGTAATGAGCCTATACACCCATCCATTCCTATTCATCTATATCCCATGCATTGGGAAATTCCTAAATTCAACTATTTCAATAGCAACGAAGACCCACAACAACATTTGCAGTCTTTCAAACACGGGTGTTATTTGATCACCCATGATGATGCTTTGCTCTGAGGACCTTTCCCATGTCTTTACTGGACCCACATTAGATTGTTATAGTGGGTTACCTAAACACTCTATATTCTCATTTAATCAGGTACCCCAAGCCTTCTTGGATCACTTCTCCATTAATTTCATTAAAAAGGTTACCATGACTGACCTCTACTCTACGTGTCAGTATGACGATGAATCTATTGTAGATTTTGTTACTCGTTGGCATAGCCGATCAATCAGCTCATATTCCAACTACTACCCGAACTCATAGAGCTCTTCATGCGGGATTGCACTAGACATATCTCACCAACCCTACGGGTCTAGAATTTTTGAACCTTTGATGAGGCATTCACCATGGCACAAAAGCTAGAGATTTGGGCCATTGAAGAAAAGAAAATTCAACTACGCAATAAGAAGTCGGCATTCAAATTGAATGATAACTCTTCTTCTTCGAAACCATAGAAAAATTATTTAAAATCCAAGGGAACCACTAACACAATGGTACTCAAGGCTGGCCCAGCTAATCCCTCAAATTAGGCTAACCCCTCATCTAATCTCTCACCCATTCAAAATTTTCAATTCAGACGTGAACAACGAAAATACGCCCCAATTAGGGGTCTTATTCTTCTGTCTTAGAAAATATTATTAAATCTGGGGCTATATCACCCTTCCCCCATAAAACCACACGCTAGTTTTGATTCTACTCACTCCACACCCACGTGGTATAAAGAACACGGCTTTTGTAACTATCATCGAGTAAAAGGTCATAGTGATGGAAATTGCATCACTTTCAAAAACATTGTCCAAGAAATGCTCGAGAAAGGTGAGTTAACCTTGGATAATCCTAATTTTCGCCAATCAAAACCTACACATCTTTAAGAAACCATTTCCTAATCATGCCCCTTCTTCTGATCAAACTGGAGAGACCTCAACGCATGATAGCCATACCTATGAGGTCCATGCTATTTTCAACGACACACCCATCGCTTCCCAATTACCCCATATTCCTTCCATAGAGGAAATCCTAGCCCAAAGTCCTCTACCTGCACTTGAACCCACCTCACCTATTCCTCCACCCACAAAGGAACACCCTTCATCCCCTCCCTCACATGTGAAGGAGCCTCCTGTTAACATTGAGATCATTTCACCTTTGGCTTCTCCACCTAGAGATTTGTCACCCGTAGTACATCTCTAACCCGCGGAAGAGGATTTTTATCTTCTCCACCTACGTAAGAGCACTAATCATCTTCTCCACCCACATAGGAGCACCCATCATCTCCTCCACCCATAGAGGAGCACCCATCATCTCCTCCACCTATCAAAAATCTAGTAAAAATGCCTTTACCTTTAGGTGACTACTTTTCATCATTTTCCCAAGATCCTACGTACTTACTTTTGGCTCTATTACCCACAGAAGCTAAAGCGAGTAAATTCCCTATTTCTAAGACAAATTTTACGGGAATTTCCATTAGATCCTCATCAAGCTCACCTACAATCGTGCCTTTTTCATGCCTAGATGATTGACTAGATTATGTGGATAGAGCCTTACTTTGGGGGCGTCTTCTATGTCATGTCTCAACATAAATGCAGATGTCACTTGTTGACACTTCCACTATCTACCCAAAAATATTTCAGCCAATCGAACCAAACACAACCACAACTATCACAAATTCCACCACGATACCACTCATGGCTCAATTCACACCTCTACCCATACCCAACACGCATCTACATCCAAACCCACACCTACATCATCTTCCTTTCCTAAACCTATAACTACCTTAGGGGTCATCCCAATCACCGCATTACTCATCCACCCATCAAATTAGATTTAGCTACATCCTCCAAAGCCGACACCAAGCTTAATCTGGTGCCCAAACAAAATAACCAATCCCAGTAGATCTCATACCCCAACGATTACATCTTCATCATCTTCACCCCTTCCATCCGTCTTAGGACCTCGCCCCTCCAACATGGTTAAGAAACCTTCACCCATTTGTAAACTAAAAACGTAGCAACCCATTTCGCCTCGCAAACCTCTACCATGCCTAAGTGCCCGACATGACTTCCACCCATGCCTATAACATCTTTACCACCCATACTTCCAATACCATTGATAGCTTCGCATTACCCCGACATTTCGGTCTCTCTTTCCCTCATGCCTCCTTCATGACTCATGTCATCTACCTTCACACCACCTCCATTATCCCCGTGGGTAACACACCCCCTTCCACCATCTACCTTTCCCTCTAGATATCGTGTGCTGTATCACCTTTACCCAAGAAGGTGCAACCTAAGGAAAAAATCCACTACCCTCCGATAAGGTAGTCAAAACAACCACACACTCTCCGCTAGTTCATCTACCATACCCCTACCCAAGAAAACATGACCAACACCCAAGACCACACCAATACCTAACCATAGCTCAACCCACTCCCCTCATATAAATACCCTTCCTCTACAAATAGCCACACGTATACCCAAACCCACTTTCACTTCCCATTGTGATCCACTAGCGGGATCTTATGCCAAAATTTTAACCAACCTCCTTGAAACTTCTATCATCACATTACCACCGCTCAAACCTTATGACCCTCTCAAACCCAAACCAAAGGGGTTTGACGACACCAAAATTTTTGCCTACCATCATGTGCCAGGGCACGATGTAGAGAACTACAAAGCTTTAAAAACCGTTCTTATCCAGTTATGTCCTCCCGAAGAAAACTTTGATGATGATGACCTTCTCGATGAGAACCACATTTCACCGGCACCTATTCCCACAGTTCTTCCTTCATTACCTACTCAGCAATCAAGACCTCCACCCCCAAACCTCCTAGAACCTCCCTCAAGATTTGAAATTAACATGATTCATGTCAAATAACTCTCCAAACCTCCACCCAAATATTGGTGTGCCCAACTCATCCCATAAGGTTCCTTCCCACCATTTTGATTTTTCCCCTCTTGTCTCTATACTTTTCATGGCTCACCTACTTCACCTACCTCCCCACCTCAAATCAACATGATCCACATTGCTACCCATGCTCAAAAGGACAAAGGCAAGGAAAAGGCAACCGACCCACCAACCAATCCTGTACCCAACATACCATCTGCACCCACACCTAAAATCACTATTTACGGCCCCACATATCCTATTTCTAATGGGGTCACACACCATGTGATGCTCAAACAATTACACAAATCCCCCCTCAAAATGTCCCTATATGACCTCATCCAAACCTCAGAATCCCATCATCAAGCTCTCATGGAGGTTCTTCAATCTATTGATGTTTTACCCAATGACCCTACACCCGTAGCCTCCATTATTACACCTCTTCATGTAGCCTCTCTCGCCAAATTATCACCTCCATTTGCACCTCTCTCCGCCTACTCATCGTAAGTAACTTCCTTAGCTTCTCAAATGAATAGATTACACCACACCAAACCGATGACCCAAATCCATCTCTCTTCATCTTTGTCCACATCGATGATATACGTGTATGACATGTTATGATCGATGGGGCACTAGAATTAATATCATCTCCTCCCATGCATTCACTCAAATGTTCATACCGATATTTACATGCATAAACATCCCGTCATGTTGCGTTCATTCAATGATGTTATCACCTCTACACTTGGCACCATCATCCTCCATGTTTGTGTGGGCCTCGTATAGTTCCAGAGTTGTTTTACATCTTGGAGGGGGAATTTCAATATAACATGTTGCTTGGTAGACCCTGGATTCATGTTATGGGTTGTGTTCCTTCCACTTTGCATCATTGTGTAAATTTTGAGCATGAGGGACACACCTATACCATTCCAACTGACCCATCACCTTTCAAAACTTGCAACATGCTTTACTAACCCAATGACATGCTCATACCTATTAAAGCATCTACCTCCACAACCACTACCTCTTCACCTACACCTCCACTCACAGTTTGCCCGCCGCTACCTCAACCGCACCTACATCCTCCATTCCTACCACCGCCGGAACCTCCATTGCTGAATAGTCACCTCATAAAACCATTATCTCCACCTTGATTTAACCTCCGACACATCGTCTATCCCAGCCTACCCACATATTGACGACCGATCCCTTAGAAGACATTTTTCAACACCTCAATCTAGGGAGTATCGTTTATATAGTGTTAACATATTCCTTACTCCACAAGAGTATGGAAGTCTTCACCAACACCCTCACTATGATCCTTTGTGTAGGAGAGGGCCTCCTTTATGGTCCTCCCCACCTTCGTACCAATCTCACCTATATGGGAATTTATACTATCACTTACACGCTTGAACCACCGTCACAAACCTGCCCATTTTCTGCTGACCTCCAATCACTTACCAATCACCGTTTCACCCACACCTTCCTACACCAATGTGCATGGAAGGGTTTTGGTTTTGGCTTTTAAGAGTAAGGCTGCCATACTGTTATTCCATGTACTACCCATAAACATAACAACCGTAGTGGTTTTGTCTTTTAAGAGTAAGGCTGCCATACTATTATTCCATGTACTACCCATAAACATAACAACCGTAGTGGTATCAGATTTATCGAACCACCTACTAAGAAGTTCTCGCATTGAACTCATTGAGGACATCATCCCTTCTCCACCTTCTTTTCCCGCTCCACCTTCTTCACCACCTTCGCTATAGAGTCGATGGATCCAGAATCCATTCCTCCTAACTTTTTTTTCATAAACACCATTTCCTTGGGGCCTCTGACTTATCAACGTGAGGGCGAGGCTCCCTCTTCTCTTCCCTTCCCCGCACTTCGAAATGATCGATACACCTTCAATTAACGTCGTTTAATGCCAGGATGATGAATCTATACTCACCTACCTTGGTGTATAAGACTCATATATTCATCGGTCGTTACCATCTGAGATGCAAACCATGTTGAATGAATCGACTATCAAAATCAACATTCATACTTAGGATTACCTACACATTCTAAAGATCGACAATATTTAAAAGTTTTTAAATAGGAAGCCATCACTTATTTTCTCAAAACCAATAACCATGTTTTCGCTTGGTCTTACACATACATGCCTAACATTGACCCCACCATAGTGGTTCACAATATCATAACCATTCCCGATGCCAAACCCATTAAACAAAAGTGAGAAAAATGCACCTCACATTGCACTTGGTCAAAGAAGAACTTTAGCACCTTATTTTTGTTTCCTTCATCTTACCCATTGATTATCCCTAATGGATTCCAACATTGTCCCTCGCTCACTAAGGTGACAGGGGACTTCATATTTGCATTTATTTCCATGACCTCAACCTAGCCTACCAAAAAGATGACTTCCTCTACCCAGGTATTGACGGTTTGGTTGACCTTACCATTGGTCACGAGATGCTATCACTCATGGATGGTTTCTCGTGTTATAACCAAATCTTGCTTTCCGAGAGGATCAACACAAAACTACATTCATCACCCCTTCGGGGGATCTTCTACTACCAAGTCATGCCTTTTGGCCTTAAAACGTTGGTGCCACCTATTAACGGGATATGACTTATATCTTCCATGACATCATGCATCATATATTATAAGATTACGTGGAAGATCTCTTGGACAAATCTAAACACCACTCACGAGCACCTCATCGTCCTAAAAACCATCTTCGATCGCCTCATTAAATCTTGTGTTCACCTTCACCCAAGAAGTGTGTCTTCGCAGTTTTCTCGGGAAAATCCTAGGATTTATCATCTCCTTACGTGGCATAGAGGTTGACCTCTGCTAAAGTCAAGGACATTCTCAAAATGCCTCCACCCACTAACCTAAGGAAGTTTCGTAGCTCGCAAGGTAAGTTCTGATCTATTTGTCATTTCATTTCGCAATTGTTCGATCGGGGTCAACCGTTTAACCATCTTCTTCAAAAAGGATGTCTCCTTCAAATGGGATAATGACTACCACAAAGATTTTGAGGTGTTAAAACAATACCTTCTCCAACCACTGTCTTAATTCCACCTAAATAATATCAACCCTTCTACCTCTACATCTTAGCTACCGATCACTCCTTGGGGGCCATGCTCACTCATCGTGATGAACAACATAGGGAGTAGGTGGTTTATTACATAAGTCATACTCTTTTGGACTATGAAACCCGATACACCCATGCCGAAATTTTTTTCTTAGCCTTAGTTTTAATTGCCACAAAACTCGTCATTACCTACTCAACCACAAAACCTATGTCGTGACTAACATCGACCCCTTACACTTCATGTATGCCAAACCTTACCAAAATCAGCGTGCCGCATGATGGCTCATGCTTTTGGCCAACCTTGACTCAAATGTATCCACCAAAAGTCCATTAAGGGCCAAGCTATTTATTGCTGACCAATTGGCCGACGCACCTATTTCTGAGGATTAACCCTCTAATTTTGACTTTCCAGATGAGTCAATTGCCAACCTTTCCTGGACGAACCCGCTTACCAAATGACACTCTTCTTCGATGGTTCCAAGTGTCAATGTGAGTGGACTTGGTGTTATCCTCATTCCAATTAATGGTGAACCTATGCCTTTGTCTTTCAAGCTTGATTTTTATTGTACAAACAATATTGCGAATATGAAGCACTCGTATTGGGTCTCCAGGCTGCCTATGCCTTAGATTTTAAATCAATCAACATCTTTAGTGATTCTCAATTGGTCATAAACCAATTCAATGGTATATACCAATGTTTTAATGAGATAATTCAAAAGTATAAACATCATGTAGACATAATTTTGACCACCTTTGACCATTACGCCCTTCAAACCATCCCTCATTCAACCAACAAATTTACAGATACCATGGGCTACTTGGCTTCTCAAATCCCCGCTTCACTTGCTAATTCTAAAATCTTTGTCATTGTATAAATACTCCAATCACCCTTTTATTTACCTTGCGAGGTTTACTCCATTGGAACCGCTACCCCTAACTCAAGTGACCATTGGTATAAATAAAACTTAGACTACCTTTCCTGTTCCATCTTGCCTCCCGACCTCACTCATAATGGACAACAAGCCTTTCTTAAAAATTTCTCTCGTTAAGTCATCATGGGTGGCCTCCTCTATAAATTTGGCTTTGATGGCATTCTCTTACGGTGCCTTACGATTTCTTAAATTCCTTATACCATTAAGGAAGTTCATGATGGCATAAGTGGAGGTCACTTTAGTGGCCTTGTTGTTGCTAAGCATATTCTTTTCCTAGGCTATTATTGGCCGACACTTAACGATGATTTTTGGGACTACATTAAGCATTATGTGAAGTGCCGACAACATGTGAACCTTCATCATACACCTAGTCATGCCTTGTCCCCGTGACCTTTATCCCTTCTCTTAATGGGGTTTGGATCTCGTCGAGAGATCAATCCCCACTCTTCACAATGACATCAATGGATCGTCATCGCTACCAAATACTACACAAAATGGGTTGAGGCCATGCCTCTCATCTCCATGAAAGCCAAGAAAATATGTGAGTTCATCAATCATCACATCATCAATCACTTTGGTGTTCCACATCACCTCATCACCGATAATGTAAAAACAATTCAAAAATAAAACCTTACAAAAACTTTGTGATGCCTTCGACATCTAGCTAAGTTTTCGTCACCTTATTACCCACGGAATAATGGCTAAGCCAAATCCACCAATAAAACCTTGAATAAAATTCTCATGAAAGTGGTTAACAATACTAGTAATGACTGGCATACGCACATTCCTTTCACCTTGTGGGCATACCGCACAAGTATTTACACTTCCATTGCTGCCACACCTTTTTCTTTGGTTTATGGTACAGAGGTTGTTCTACCTCTTGAAGTCTAGATCCCCTCACTCTGCATTTCTCTCCATGACATTCTTAATGATGATGACTTTCGTTAGGACCGTTTAGCACAACTTGAGTTATTAGATGAATGCCGCCTTAATGCTCTTGACCATCTCCAAGTTTACCAAAAATGTATCAAATGTGCCTATGAAAAACATGTCCATGAACGAACCTTCCAAGTCGGTGACCTTGTCCTGAAAGAAAATCAACATGTAACCAAAGCAAAAAAAATTAAATGGGGAAAATTTGCTCCTAATTGGCTTGGACCATACATTGTGACTCATACTTATGGATCAGGTGCTTATCATTTATCTTCACTCGAGGGTAAACCCGAACTTGAGCCCCTTAATGCCTTGCATCTTCGACCATTCTATTATTGACTTTTAGTCCTACCTCACCTTCTGCCTCTTTCCATGCTTGTCCCTTGAGCGTTATCCACTTCCTACACCATCACCAATGATTAAACAAGAATCATGTGCATACCCGTCACTCTTTTATCTTCTCTTAAATATGTGTACCATGGCACTACACATGGCATGATTCTCATGGATACTTTTCGTCTACTTTTGGATGAGATCCCATGGTCATTTCACCTTGCTTTTGAACACGAATCTGAATCTTTGCCCTCATCTTGTCCATGACTCAAAATTCCCCACATGAGATCCACCTCCTTGAGTCAAACTTCCAATAAAGGATGACTCCCTTAAAAGGACATCTTTCTCTCTACATCGCTGATATAAATAGACTACTCCCTCGAAGGACAGCTATATAAAAAGCCTGTTAAAAAAACAAACAAACAAGAAGAGAAAAGAGAGAGAAAATAATCTGAAGCTCCCCGCATCAATTAGCTTCACGAAGACCTCAAGGAGTTAATTTCCTCATCCCATATAGGCTTCTCACATCGATAAGTCTATCTCAAACATCAATCAAAACAAAAAAACATTTTATTCATGGACTTTCCCATTGTGACCTTGGATTTCTTTCCAAAAAGGCATGCTACCTAGTACCATATACAAACTAACCACTTTTTCACCTTCTCACCATTTGCACTTTCATTTTCTCGCCTCAAGGGACCCACTGGAACCGCAGAACATCTAGTGATCATGTGACTACTTTTTCACCTTTAGAATAATCAATCATGCAATTTTTTAGGGTCTTAAGTTTGTCAGCCCATCCAAGCAATCAGGTCACTTTCTTTCCTCCTCTTATATTTTAAACCTTCTTCATTACGTATTGATTACCTTATACAAGACTTGATCCTCGATGCTTATCTTTGGGTAATTTTCTCCTCTTTCCCCACAATCAACTCAAAATCACCTATACCAATGTGCCCACAATTCACCCATACCTAACAGACCTAGACTCAATCATGCCTATAACATACCCACCCATACTCATACCTCCTCACATTCTTCCCTAGCTTATGGGAGAACTACATCGGCCTGAGGTCCCTTTTCACCGGGACCATATAGACAACACTTTGAGGGCATGTGGCCCTTAGAGATTATCTTAGCCACTCTCTACCCTAACCTATTCATCTTTCATATTCATAAGTCACATTATTCCCTGTTTAGTTTCTTTTCATATCAATAATTGGAAATTAAACCCATCAAACAAAAAATTTCTTTCCACCTTTATCATCATCAAACATACATCCATTATGTCTACCCTTTCCTTACCACTATCATGCATGTACTATAAAACATCTTAACCATGACCCATATCATCATTCATTACACAAATTAATGAATTACAACCTAACTCACTTCACCCATACCTAAACAACCTAACTTCACCATGCCTAAAACCTAACTCAATCCATGCCTAGACCACAACCTGACTCAACCATGCCTACAACCTAACTCCACCATGCCTAAAACCTGACTCAATCCATGCCTAGACCACAACCTAACTCGATCCATGCCTATGACCTGACTCTATCATGCCTACACTACTTAATTTCCATAACATATACACATCAAAATAGCAAGATAACCACAACCATGTATACACATAATGACCATAATCATCATCATCATCATCTCTATAAATAAAAATATCCAAACATGTGTCTCCATAGACATAATATCAAATATCTTCAGCACGAGGGCCATTATATGATCAAAAATATGCAAAAATCTAGTACATCCTCACTCTCCTCGGCACACGGGATAGTATATATCAAAAATGAATCAAATACATCAAAATAAAGGGATGTGCATTAGGCATCATCTAACAATGAGACATCCTCCATATCGGTCTTGCATGTATCCTCTCTCGGCTCTTGGCCGGCGGCCCGATAACCTCTCACTTCCCACCATAGGTTGCAGTCGGGCCCCTTCTAGTACATCACCTAGAGTTGGCCTCCATGAGTTGGTGGCCTCACCCTGATCCTATCTCGGGAACGATGGCCCCCTGTGCTCTCCATGTTGTGAGTACGAGATCTAGTCCTCTCACTCGAGGCCTGATATGCCCTATACTTTCTATAAGATAGAAAATCTATCTCAGCTACCATCAATCGATCTGGTAATATCTGGACTCCCTAAGGTGTCTCGTAACCTAGATATGGGTATCATCAATGGTGGCCCCATCGGACATGGCCCTTGTACCTATCCTGAGGGACTGTCCGCCCCTACCTATGAATTAGGACCCTATCCCGATGCCTTTGGAGGTGCCATCGGCCTCACACCTCGTACCTATCCCTAAGCCTGTAATGCCTGAATCTACACTTGTGCAGTGGCCAATTGGCCCTACAAACCTATAACCTATGCTTGTAGGGCGGCTACCTGCTCCTCATCTCCATCTTCATCTCCACCCTGGGCCATTTGGGCTGCAGATCGCCACCTGCACATGCAATGTGGCCACCTCTACATCTAAATCTACTAACTACCCCTATACCATCCCTAACTAGGTAATCAGGGTCGCCACCTGCCCCTGTAGAGCATCTCTCTACACGGTGATGGTGGCTAAATCTAGCTACCCCGACCTAAGTCTTGCTCATAAATGGGCCGCCCACCACTATCTATACCTTTCTGTCACTTTGGCATCATCAATCCACCGGTCTATAACATGTTCCTCCTACCCAATAGGTATTGTTGGCTATGGAAGTGGCAGTGGTCTCTCCACATCATCTCTCATGTCTTTGTGGGAAGGGTGGGGGTATATCTGTGGAAGCTTGGGAACTACCGTCTAACCTGGGCCAATCGGGATCATCTCATGCTCCCCGAATGGTTCCCCTCTATCCACATGTAAATTTGTAATCCCACCAGCTCCTCTGCCATCCCTCTATATGAGGGATACCCCACATATGGTCTCCAGATAATGTCTACACCAGAAAATCCCTCCAATAACCACCGATAATATGCTACATCATGAATAGCTCGGTCTTCTCGATGCTCTCCAATCATAGGCAACCATTGCCTATACCCCACCCGAATAAAACCTGGCTCAAAAGCATCTTCCCGGGGCATACCAATCGACAAACACAAACAATGTGCTCGTATTCCCAACAATGAAGAATAAATGTACAACATAGGTTGAACTGCGGAGCTATCCATACACCCATAGCTCTTTGTATAGCTGCACTAGGAATGCTGACACCCATGCAAAGTAGGTCCGGTCCATCACCATGTCATGTAACACTCCCATCAGTGATCATGGGAACTCTCCACCCTCCGTATCGGCGGTGCGAAAGAACATCTTTGCTCTATCAATAATACTACTAGCCTCATCTCCTCTGGATGGGCCTGGTACATCTTACCATAGCTCATACTGGCATTGTGGAATGTCATCTCTACCAGTCCCTCACCAAATACTATCAGCATCAACTCCTTGGATGCCTCTAAGAAAATTGAATACACTGCGTCTCCAATATCTCGTAATCGCATGATCTTGTACATGTCCTCCAGGGTGACTGTCATCTCACCCATCGGTAAGTGGAATGTGTTGGTTACCAAGTCCCATCTATCGATGAGGGTGACCATCAAGCTCGGATTCTAGACTACATGCCAGTAGCATCTGACTCCGATCAGACCAACATCCACGACATGACTCCACTCTTGGACTGTCGTAGCCCCACGAACCGTCAAGAGCAGGGGTGGTACCCTGTCTCTCATCCGTAGCTAGGCTCTCACCTACATCCAACAACACAATTACATTATTAAAACCTAACCATATCTATCCTCACCCATACCCACCACCTATTTACCCATCTACTCCTACCCATTCGACCTCACCTATCTACCCATACCCCCGACCCTTACCAACTCAACTTTACCTATTTTCCCTTCCAACCTACCAACCACCCTACCCTAACCTCCCTACCTACCCAATCGACCTAACCAATTATTCTACCAACCACCCTAGCCTAACCTCCCTACCTACCTACCTAATCGACCCGACCAATTTTTCTACTCACTTTGTAGACACTAAAATTAGGTCACACTCCCCTTTGGTCCCTCGACAAATAAGCACTCTTTGTTACATTTACCTAGCCATGGCCCCCTTCACCCACTAATATTAATTTAATTAATTAATTAAATTAATGCATTATCCTCACTATATTTATTATTTAAATATCTTATTTGAATAATATCCCCGCATACTGATTCACTTAGACACCTCACCAAGCCAACTCAACCTAAGACCTATTCTTAGCAAGTTCCCATAACTAACTAAGACTTACCCAAACCCTAAAAATAAATGCCTACATTCCCTCTAACCACATTTCCACATGCTCACAAGAAGCTCGCATTCTAATCAGGTGGGATAATGACACAAGATCCAAGGAAATTAGGAGGATCTCCCTAGTTTAGTAAACCTAGAAAATCCTGCCTTGACCGACGTCGATTACCCCTAACCGCCGCCGTTAAGGTCATTGTCAATTACCCCTTTTAACCCCTAAACTACCTTATTCTCAAGGTGGGAAAACATTGGGAGATAGTTGATGAGAAAGAACACATCTCAGAGAGAGAACGCATCTTCAGAGAGAAAATTCCAATGAAAACTCACATCTAAGGGAGGAGATTGAGTATCTTTTCCCGCACATGACCAACCCACCACAATCTGATCTATCTAAGAAAATAAGAGTGTACGTGTAGCCCATGCAAAATCTTTTCTTCATTTGGTGATCACTTGCAACCTTCAAACCCATCATCAGCACCTCCATCCCTCACACACAGACATTTAGGAATGAAATCCAAGTAAGTACAACATCATACTTTCCTGGTTATTTCATTTCATCATTATTTTATCATCCATTGTTTAGCTTTCTCCCTATTGACCTTCTCCATATTTTCACCTCTATAGACCCATTAAAACCTCACAAAATCCTACTCCAGTCACCTAATACCTCATCTCGACCAATCAAATTCCTTTGTGTAATCATAAAGGATACCCCAGCTTGTTTTGTGACATTTCAGATCTCGATGAAGAATCGCACTTGGTTACACCTAACCGTCATCGGTCACCCCTTACCGACACCGGTCTCTGTGTTTTCCCACACAACTCTAAAATGAGACCTACCCACCTAATTTTATCTCACCCTCATTCACCTGTGATCTATTTGAGACCGCAAAGACCCAAAACCAATCATTTGACCTTTGGATTCTATTCTAGCTTAGCCTGTTAGATTAGATCTATTTCTTATTGTGTTTTTAAGTGAGATACCTAAATCATTTACTTTGTTTACAAAATTGAATTATTTAAAAGCAGTGGATGACAACCATCTAGGAAATACCATACTTCTGAATCTAGCTCATGCTTAGGCGGTTCACGCCCATATTGTTTAATCCCTTCGGTGGTATTGTTTTCATTACAAGTAGTTCCTCCTAGCCAAAAGGAAGCTCTCACGATCAGCTATGGATTTGGAAGTCATACGCACACAAAAACCCATCAACTGACATTTGAACAAGTATTCCTCCTACGCCCATTACCCTATCTATTTCGTCAAAATTCCAAAGAGACAATCTAAGAAAAAGGTGAAACATTTTGGCATGCCCGGTGGGACCCATCTGGGGTTCCTTGCATTTCATTCATTCCTAGGAAAAAATTGTGTGTTTGTTTCCCTTCTGAAAATCATGCACACTAATTTTCTTCTTTGGTAATCCACCTCTTCTTTCTATTTTCTCTAAAGGAAACTTTTATTTTGGTGTAATTAAAAAGAATCATTTCTTCATGTTTTCTACATTGTAGTGAAAGAGCATCCCTCTTCCTCTTCATCTTATTGTGTCATCCAATTTCACATTTTCGATTTGGGTTTAAAAACAAGTGCATTCCATTCTGATTTATTGCATTAGCTCACATTAATTGAGGGAAACCTATACGCTGGAATTCATGACCAGCTGATGGTTGACAAATGAATCGTAGAAAAGAACTTTTATCCTTTTCTCTTTCTCTGAGTCTTACCAAACCACACAAAAATTCAAAATACATACATTCTTAAACAACATCCTACCTCGAAGAAGTTGTAGGTGATCACATGATCACGACACGGTGGGCACCCACTGGCCGCTTCTATCGAGTCATACTTGAGTGAAGCCCGACCTCACCATAACATACCTAAAACCTCACCTTCTAGATCTCCTTCTTTATAGGAAGCCATCCTCACAAAAACTCTATTTCACAATTCATGTGTCGGGTCCTAAATAGCATAAGCTAAACAAACATAATAGAAAAGGCACTCCTAGGATCACATTTTCTTAGTGTTTTTGCTAGCAGCTTACGTTTTGAGGTGAGAGATCACGTTCATCACTTTTTTGTTCATCCTTGCACGCTCCTCATCAAAGCTGGTGTATTATGGCTTCACCTAAGTGTGCCTGGGCCATATCATCATCATTCCTAGAATTTTGGGTCTGATTCTACATCATATTTTAATTCACACCACTTTCCTTCATCATTGTTTCAATTTCGACAAGAATCGTCATCGATTACCTCTGACCGCCATTGGTTATACCCAACTAATGTCGGTTCCAAGTCCTTTTTCTAACCTACTCAAAAGGACATTTTTACTTCACTTTCTTCCACTTTCCATAGTCTTTGTCACTGTCATTATTCCCATTGACATTTTAAACATCTTCAGATTTGGCATACCTATCAGATTTTACCTTCTACCTCGCTATTTACTCACTGTCCATTTTCTGCGGTGATCGGCAAAGTGGTTACCCCACGACCGGCATTGGTTTTCCCTAACTGAGAATCGTTAGCTCTGTTTCACATTCTAGCCACCATTTGTTACTTCATCCACTTTTTATCACCAGATTCACATATTCTGTTATTCTCTATGTCATTTACAAAGAAGCAGCCCTACTTGATCAATATTGGTTCACATGGTGTTGACTCGAAGACAAGCAAGTGCCCTCATATTTCATGCCGTTTTCAACCACTCCCACCTAGTCCTTCACCACCTTCTATTTTATCACCAGCCATGGATCCCATCCACCTACTACTATCGCTACCAGAGATGAGGAGTTTGCATGACTCCTTGACCAGAACCCTACCGCCTTGCAGTTTTACCTTTCCCACTTGTCCACTCGAGATGCCTCGGGTCAGTTGATATATGGCATTACCATATCTATCCCCCGAATCTTGCACCCACTTCCACATCGGCCGCATATGGCTCCATGCTACCTACATCCACCTTACCTCCAGTTGTTTCGTAGTTAGGTTCTATACCTCTATGACTACCACGTTTTTTACCTATGTGGCACGCATTACATCCACTGTACCCTCAACGACTACCCTAAACACAATCTCATCCACCCCTAATGTTTCATACATACCTGTAGCTACATTCCTACCTCCAGTGTCAGTGACCCCTACCCCATTTCAAAATGTGGTTCTTTCCATTCCACAATCATTAGCCCCTATTGCCACTAGGGTTACCACGACCCTTCCACCCCCATATACATACTACCAACAACCTCTTGTTTCATCCATTATTCATTTCAGGTACATACCCCTATTTCACTACCTTCTTCTCCACCACCCTACATGGCAGCCCCATACACTGGAGTGCCACCCCTATTATATGCCCAAAACCAACCTCCTCACGCTATATGAGGCATCCAATCATCACAACCCACCAATGACCTAATTAAATTGATGTTGGACAAGATACAGACGTTGGAGGCATCAGTTTCCGGCTCCCACAACAATATCACCTACGAAGAGATTTGCAACGAGCCTATTCACCCATCCATTCCTATCCATTTATACCTTGTGCATTGGGAAATGCCTAAATTCAATCGCTTCGATAGTAAAGAAGACCCCCATGGGTGTTATCTAATGGCTAATGATGATCCCTTGCTTTTGAGAACTTTTTCCATGTCCCTCATTGGACTCGCATTAGATTGGTATAGTGGGTTACCTAAACACTCTATATTCTCCTTCAATCAGGTAGCCCAAGCCTTCTTGGATCATTTCTCTATCAATATCATCAAGAAGGTTACCATGACTGATCTATATTCCACACGTCAGTATGAGGATGAATCTATCACTGATTTTTTCGCTCGGTGGCACATTTCTGATCAATCAACTTACCTTCCAACTACCACAAACTGAACTCATTGAGCTCTTCACATGAGCTTGCACTAGACATATCTCCCGACCTTGCAGGTCCAAACCTTCGAACATTCGATAAGGCATTCATTATGGCATGAAAGTTAGAGATTCGGGCCATCGAAGAGAAGAAAATCCAATTACGTAATAAGAATTCGAATTCAAGTCGAATGATACCTCTTCCTCTTCCAAACCACAAACCAATTATTCAAAAGCTAAGGGCACTTGCTAATGCAAAGTGGTACTCAAGGCCAACCCAACTCACCCGTCGAATCAAGCTACACCCTCATCTAATCTCTCACCTGTCCAGGACTTTTCAATTTAGATGAGAGCAGTGAAAATATACCCCAATTGGGGAACCTTACTCTTCTATCTTAGAAAATCTTATCAAAGCTAGAGCCATCACCCTTCCACCCATAAAACCACACACTGGTTTTGACTCTGCTTGCCCCATGCCCGCATGGTATAAAGAACATGTTTTTTGTAACTATCATCGAGTAAAGGGTCATAGTGATGGAAAATGCATCACTTTCAAGAATATTGTCCAAGAAATGCTCGAGAAAGGTGATTTAACTGTGGATAATCCCAATGCAACCCCAACCAAAATCTACAAATCTTCAAAAAACCAGTTCCCAACCATGCCCCTTCATCCAATCAAACCGGTGAGACATCAACTCACTATACCCATACCCATGAGGTTCACGCTATCTTTAACGAGGTACCTTTTACCTCTCAATTACCTCACATCCCTTCCATACTGGAGATCCTAGCCCAAAATCCTCTTCGCATTAGAACCAACCTCCTGTTCCTTCACCCACAGAGGAACACCTTTCATCTCCTTCATCACCTACAGAGGGTCTTTCGCTAACATTGATACCATCTCACCTTGGCTTCTCCACTTAGAAAACCTTTACCTATAGTAACTCCTCCACCCATAAAGGATCTCCCATTACCTCCTCCACCCACGAGAGGAGCACCCATTATCTCTTCCACCCGAAAAGGAGCACCTATCCATTCCTCCACTTATAGAGGAACTCCCATCATCTCCTCCACCCATCATAGACAAAGTTGAGATATGTTTTCCTCTTGGTGAGCATTCTCCATCAGCTAGGTCCAAAATCCAAAAGACCTACTTTCGGCTCTCTTACCCACGGAAGCTAAAGCTAGCCAATTCCCCATCTCTAAGACGCATTTTATGAGAATTCTCATTAGGTCCTCACCAACTCCACCCACAGATGTGTCGTTCTCATGTTTGGCCAATCACTTAAATTATGTGGATAGGGCTTTACTATGGGGGCGCCTGTTACTCCCTGTCTCAACACAGATACAGAGATCCCTCGCTGATACCTCCACTATCTACCCAAACACATTTTGACCAATCAAACCAAATACAACCACCTCTGTCGCAACCCCTTCCATGATACATGTTAGCGCTCAAACCACACCTTTACCTGTAACCCAACCTACATCTAAACCCATACCCATAACTTTTTCCTCCACTAAACCTATTACCACTTTAGGGGTCACCCCGACCTCCAGCCTTACTCATCCACCTATTAAATTGGATTTAGCTACATCCTCCAATGTCAATACCACACCTATGCCGACACCCAAACCAAAGAAACAAACTCATTGACCTCATACCCCGACTACACCAATCACACCCACACTTGTCCCATATATCTTAAGGCCTCGGCTACCCAAAATGGTCCCGCAACCTTCACCCATCCATAAACCAATAACACAACAACCCATTCCTTCCTCACAAACCTCTAACCTACCTAGGCACACAACATGACTTACACCCACACCTACAGTCTCTTTACCACCAATACCTCCAATACCCTCAGCCATTGCTTCACTACCCACCACACTTGGTCATTGTCCCTCACGCTCCAAGCACGACCCGCATCATCTACCTTCACAAAACCCTGATATCCCCGTGGGTAACTCACCCTCTTCCTCCATCTACTTTTCCTTCTAGACCTCGTACACCCACATCACCTTTACCCAAGAAGGTGCAACCCGAAAAAAAAACCCCACTACCCCACAACAAGGTAGTCAAAATAACCCCTCATCCTCCTACCCATCCATTTATCGTACTCCCTACCCAAATGAACCTAACCGATACCTCAAACCACACCGGCACCTAAACCCATAGCTCGACTGCATTACTACTCTTCCAAAAAACGGTTCCTCGACAACTAACCACACCTACACCCAAACCCATGTTCACTTCCCATTGTGGTCCACTAGCAGGTCCTATGCCAAAATCTTAACCAAACTCCTCGAGACTTTTGTTATCACATTACCGTTAATCCAACCTTATGACCCCCTCAAACCCAACCCAAAAGGGTTTGATGATACTAAAATTTGCGCATACCATCGTGTGTCGGGGCATGATGTGGAGAACTGCAAAGCCTTCAAAATCTGTCCTTATCTAATTGTGTCCACGGACACCAACTTTGATGACGACAACCTTCTCGACGAGGATCCTGCTTCACCGACACCCATTCCCACACTACCCACTCAATAGCCACAACCTCCACCCTCACCACTCCTAGAGCCACCCTCAAGATTTGAAATTAACATGGTTCACATCAGAGAACTTGCCATGCCACCACCCAAATGTCGTTGCACCTAGCTGACCTCACAGGGTTTTTCTCCTCTCGGTAGGTTTTTTCCCGTCGTGTCATTATACCACTCACCCTACACCTTCTCCATTTTCCAACTTCCCTCAAATCAACATGATACACGTCACTACACGTGTGCAGAAGGGCAAAGAAAAGGCAACTAACCCACCAACCAATCCTATACCCAACATACCATTTGCACCCATACCTAAAATCACTATCTGTGGCCCCACATACCCCATTTCTAATAGCGTCACACATTGCACCATGCTCAAACAACCACACCAATCTCCCCTCAAAATTTCCTTATATGACCTCATCCAAACCTCATAATCCCATAAATCAACCCTCATGGAGGTTCTTCAATCTATTGAGGTTTTACCCAAGTAACCCTACACTGTAGCCTCCATTATCACACCCCATCATGTAGCCTCGCTCACCAAATTACCACCTTCATCCTCACCTCACCTTGTTCACCAAGTGGCCTCCCTTAGCTTCTCATAGGAGGAGATCGCGCCACATCAAAATGATGACCCAAACCCAACCCTCTTCATCTCTATCCACATTGATGACATACGGGTATGTCGTGTGATGATTGATGGAGGCGCTAGGATTAACATCATTTCATCCCATGCATTTGCTCAAATGCGCACACTTGACAATTGCATGCATAAACATCCGGTCATGTTGCGTTCATTCAATGACGCTATCACCTCCACACTAGGCACTGTCATTCTTCACGTTCACGTAGGCCCCCACATTGTTCCAGAATTGTTTTATGTTTTGGAGGGGGGATTCCAATATAACCTATTTCTTGTTAGACCCTGGATCCATGTCAAGGGTTGCATTCCTTCCACTTTACATCGTTACGTAAAGTTTGAACACGAAGGGCATACTTATACCATTACGGATGACCCATCACCTTTCAAAACATGCAACATGCTTTATCGACCCAATGATTTTCTCATACCTATCAAGCCGTCTACCTCCGCAACCAACACCACTTCACCTACACCTACACCTACACCTCCACCTACCAAGAGAAATGGCCCATTTGGTTTCACCGCACATACCACCTCCATTCCTACCGCTACCATAACCTCCACGTCTAACCCATTAGCTTCCCCGATCCGTTAACTCCACCTCCACATCAACCTATGACACATCATCCATACTAGCTACCTACATACCAACCATTGATCCCTTGGAAGGTGTTTTTCAACGCCTCACTCTGGGAGTACCACCTATATAGTGTCAACACATTCCTTACTCTACACAAGTATGGAAGCCTTCACCAAGCACCCTCGCTATGATCACCGTATAGGAGAATGCCTCCTTTATGGTCCTCCTCATCTTCATACTAGTCTCACCTATGGGGGACTTGATACTACCACTTACACACCTGAACCACCATCACAATCCCACCCATTTTCCACTAAATTACAATCACTTACAAATCGCCATTTCACCCACACCTTCCTACACCACTGTGAATGGAAGGTTTTTGGTTTTGGCTTTTACGAGCAAGGCCACCATATTGTTATTCCATGTACCACCCACAAACATAATGACAGTAGTGGTATCGGCTTCCCAAACCTCCTACCAAAAGCCCACATTGAACTCATTGAAGACTCTATTCCTCCTCCACCTTCATCTTCATCACTATCTTCACCCACTCCACCTTCATCACCACCCTCACCGACATGCAGTCGATGGATCCTAAATCTGTCCCCCTAACTTTTTTTTTTTTCATAAACACCATTTCATTGGGGCCTTTGACTTATCAACGCGAGGGTGAGGCCCCTTTCACTCTTCCCTTCTGTATCCTAAGATGATCGATGATGACACACCTACTGATTAACGTCATTCAATGTCGGGATGATGAATCCATTCTCACCTAACTTAGTGTAGAAGACTCATATATTCATCGGTCACTACCCTCGAGATGCAAACCATGTTGAATGAATCGACGACCGAGATCAATATTCATACTTAGGATGATCGCACATCTTAAAGATCAGAAAATCTTTAGATGTTGTTGAACAGGAAGCCATTACTTCTTTTCTCTGAGATCATAACCACACTTTTTCTTGGTCTTACGTAGACATGCGGTATTGACCCCACCATAGTGGTCCACAATATCGTAACCGTTCCCGATGCCAAACCTATCAAACAAAAGATGAGGAAAATGCACCCTCGCATTACTCTTCTCGTCAAAGAAGAACTTCAGTGCCTTCTTTCTGTTTCCTTCATCTTACCCATTGATTATCCTCATTGGATTTCTAACATTGTCCCTATTACTAAAGCAACAGGGGGACTCTGCATTTACACGGACTTCGTGACCTCAACCTCGCCTTGCCCGAAAGATGACTTTCCCTTGCCCAGTATTGATCAATTAGTTAACCTCACCACTGGTCACGAGATGCTCTTGCTCATGGATGGCTTCTCGGGTTATAACCAAATTTTTCTTGCCCCAGAAGATTAGCACAAGACCGCATTCATTACCCCTTGGGGAACCTTTTGCTATCGAGTCATGCCTTTTGGCCTTAAAAACGCTGGTGCTACATATCAGCGTACTGTGACTTACATCTTCCATGATATCATGCATCACATATTGCAAGCTTACGTGGATGATCTCTTGGCCAAATCTAAACATCGCTTGAGCACCTTGTTGCCCTCAAAACCATCTTTGACCGCCTCATTAAATATTACATCGCCTTGACCTAAAAAGTGCATCTTCGCAGTTCTCTCGGGAAAGCTCCGGGATTTATTGTTTCCCTCTATGGTATATAAGTTGACCCTACTCAATTCAAGGCCATTATAGAAATGCCTCTCGCCCACTAACCTTAAACAACTCCGTAGCCTGCAAGGTAAATTGTAGTCCATTCGCCGTTTCATTTCACAATTATTTGATCGGTGTCAACCATTTCATCATCTGCTTAGGAAGGATGTCTCATTTAAATGGGATGATGACTATCACAAAACTTTTGAGGCCCTAAAACAATACCTTCTCTAATCACCCATACTCATTCCACCTAAAGATGATCAGCCTTTTTACCTATACATATCAGCTACCGATCATTCCTTGGGATCCATGCTAACTCATCATGATGAACAACACAAGGAGCAGGCATTTTATTACATAAGCCGTACTCTTTTAGACTATGAAACCCGATACAACCATCTAGAAAAACTTTGATTAGCCTTAGTTTTCATTGCCACCATACTCCGCCATTACCTACTTAACCATAAAACCTATTACGTGACCAACACTGATCCCTTACACTTCATGTACACCAAACCTTATCAAAATCAGTGCGCCACATGATGGCTTATGCTTTTAGCTGATCTTGACCTCGAATTCATTCACCAAAAGTCCATCAAGGGCCAAGCTATCACCAAACAACTAGTTGACGCACCTATTTCTAGGATTAACCCTCTAATTTTGACTTTCTGATGAGTCAATTGCTACTCTTTCCCTGGATGAACCCTCTTACCAAATGACATTGTTCTTCGAAAGTTCCAAGTGTCAGCGTGGGGGTGGGGCTGGTGTTATCCTCATTCCTCTGGATGGATCACCCATGTCTTTTTCCTTCAAACTAGAATTTGAATGCACCAACAATATTACCCAGTACGAAGTGCTCGCACTAGGTCTCCAGTGCGCATATGCCCTAGATTTCAAATCAATCTACATCTTTGGTGATTCACAATTGCTCGTAAACCAAGTCAATGGTATGTACCAATGTCATAACAAGATACTTCAAAAGTATAAACATCATGTAGACATACTTTTGACCACCTTTGATCATTACACCCTTCAAACCATCCCACGTTCAACCAAAAATTTGTAGATACCATGGCCTGCTTAGCTTCCCAAATACCGCTTCGCCGATTCCAAAATATTTGTCACCGTACAATGCCTCCATTCACCTTCTTATTTACCTCATGATGTTTACTCAATCGGAACTAACACCCCTGACCTGAGTGACCTTTGGTATAAACAATACTCCGACTACCTTTCCCTCTCCATCTTACCTCCTGATCTCACCCGTAACGGACAACGCGCCTTCCTTAAAAATGTCTCTTGTTTCATCATTCTGGGGGGAATCCTCTATAAACGCGGCTTTGATGGTATTCTCTTATGATGCCTCACAAGTTCTAAAATCCCTTATACCATTAAGGAGGTTCATGATGGCATATGTGGAGGTCACTTTAGTGGCCTTGTTGTTGCTAAGCGTATTCTTCATCTGGGATATTCTTGGTGACCCTTAACCATGATTGTTGCGACTATGTCAAATGTTGTGTGAAATTCTAACAACATTCCAACCTTCATCATACACCTAGTCATGCCTTACAAGTCACTCGTGACCTGTGGCCCTTTTCTCAATGGGGTTTGGATCTTGTTAGAGAAATCAATCCTCATTCTTCCCAACACCATCAATGGATCATAACTACTACCGAATACTACACAAAATGGGTGGAAGCCATACCACTCATCTCCATGAAAGCCGAGAAAATATGTGAGTTCATTAACCATCACATCATTTACCACTTTGGTGTCCCCCATCACCTTATCACTGACAATGGAAAATAATTTAAAAACAAAACACTACAAAAAAATTGTGATGCCTTTGGCATTCAACTTAGTTTCTCATCACCTTATTACCCACAAACCAATGGCCAAGCCGAATCCACTAACAAAATCCTCAACAAAATTCTCATGAAAGTGGTTGATGATACTAGGAAGGATTGGCATACACACATTCCTTTTTCCCTATGGGCATACCGCACTAGTATTCACACTTCCACTGCGGCCACACCCTTTTCTTTGGTCCCATGGTATGCGAGAGGATGCTTTACCTCTCGAAGTCCAGATCCCCTCACTCCACATTTCTCTCCATGACATGCTTATTGATGATGACTTTCGTCAGGACCGCTTAGCACAACTAGAGTTATTAGATGAACATCGTCTTAAAACTCTGGATCACCTTCAAGTTTATCAACAACGTATCAAACGTGCTTATGACAAACATGTTCATGAACAAACCTTCCAAGTTGGTGACCTTGTCTTGAAATAAAATCAACACGTAACCAAAGTAGAAAAAAAAGTAAATGGGGAAAATTCACTGCTAATTGGCTGGGACTATACATCGTAACTCATATCTATGGATCAAGTGCCTATCATTTATCCTTGCTTGAGGGTAAACCCAAACCTGAGCCCCTTAACGCATTACATCTTCGACCATTCTATTGTTGACTCGTTGTCCTACCTCACCCTTTGTCTCTTTACAGGCTCATCCCTTGAGCATTATCCACTCCATACACCTCCCTAATGATTAAACAAGAATCATGTGAATACCTGTCACTTGTTATCTTCTCTTGAATATGTGTACCACGGCACTGCACATAGCATGATTCTCATGGATACTTTTCATCTACCTTTAGATGAGATCCCATGGTCATTCCACCTTGCCTTTTGAACAAGATTCCTATCCTCCACCTTGGTCTTGTCCATGATTTCAAAGACCTCACATGGGACCAAACTCCTTGAGTCAAACTTCTAATAAAAATATGACTCCCTCAAAAGGACATCTTCCTCTCGACAAAATTGCTACTATAAATAGATTGCTCCCTCGAAGGACAGCTATGTGAAGCTTCAAAAAAAAATGAGAGAAACCGAAGCTTCCTGCATCGATCAACTTCACGAAGACCTCAAGGAGTACCATATTATTTATCCCATATAGACTTCCCGCATCGATCAGTCTATCACAACAAAAACTTTTTAGTCATGGACTTGCCCATTGTGACCTCGGACCTCTTACCCAAAATCCCTGTCACTCAAAAACATATAAAATTAACTACCTTTCACCTACCTTACCATTTCCACTCTCATTTCCTCAATCACCTCAAGGGACATCTTGGAATTTCGACATTTGGTGATCTTGTGACTACCTTCATTGTAGAATAGTTAATCATCCAATACCTTTCGGTCTTTTGTTTATCACCCCCAAGGTATGATCTAGTCGGTATGATCCTACCGAATTAGGCAAATTTATTGCCCCCTCTTATCTTTTAACCATATTTGTTTACATTTTGATTACCTTATACAGGACTTGGTACTCGATGCTTACCTTTGAGGTAGTCCTCCCCTCTTGCCATAATCGCCTTCACCTGCATCCTTTTACCTATAATCTACCCACACCTATTAAACCTAAACCCACAACATGCCCACAAACCTACCAACTCATTTTCATATTCTTCCCTAGCTCATGGGAGAACTACATTAGCCCGAGGTCCCTTTTTGTTGGGACCATGTAGGAAGCACTTCGAGGGCATGGGACCCTTGGAGGTTAGCTCAGCTATTCTTTACCCTAAAAATAATTTATCAACCATGCCTAACTCACCATTTACCACACATTTCACTTAGTTCCCCTTTTCTAACAAACTTGGAAATTATACCACATACATAACAAGTTGCTTACCACATCATACCATACCATCTCTCATCATCACTATGCATAGATTATACAACATTTCACATATGACCCATAGTATCATTCATTGCTAAAATAATGAATCATAACTAAACCTACTTTCAACTCGATCCATGCCTATAACCTAATGAATCCATGCCTATAACTTTGACTCAACCATGCCTACCAAAATTAACTCAACCATGCCTACCAAACCCGACTCGATCCATGCCTATAACCTGACTCGATCCATGCCTATAACCTGACTCAATCCATGCCTATAACCTGACTCAATCCATGCCTATAACCTGACTCAATCCATGCCTAAACCAACCTAACTCCATCATGCCTAACTCACCTAATTTCCATCCATATCCAAGTAACAAATCCATATCTCATCTAACACAAGCCATACATCCAATATCTCATAAACATATTAACACATCACAAAATACCATGAATCTCATCATATAAATCAATAAATGTGTATCTCAAAATACATGCCTATCTCATCATGGCCATCATCTCAAAAATGTCAGCACGCAGGCCGATATACAATACAAAATGTCATCGACACACAGGTCAGTCTCATATATACAAAAAGAATGAATGAATCATCTCAAAATCTTCGGCACATAGACCAGTATATGATAAAAAATACAACTATCTTCGGCATGCAGATGGCATATATATCAAAAATAATCACTAGTATACATCAACAATCGGGTGGCCACATATCAGACATCTCATTGGATGTCCTCCATCTCTGTGTCACCTACACCCTCGGCCTCCTATGTCCCTGCTGGAACATCACCTAGCTCTAGTCGCCATGTGTAGGTGGCCTCTCCCTGATCGGGCCTCAGAGCTCACTGACCTCCTATGCTCTCCACACTATGTGTGTGGGATCTCATCCTCTCACTGGATGCTGTTGTGCCTTGTACTCTCCATAAGAGAGGAAGTCTATCTCGGCTACCATGAGCTGGTCTTAATAGTATCTCACCTCACCTAGGGCATCCCATAGCCTAGATATAGGCATGGTCTATGGTGGTCCCATAGGTCTCGGCCCCTGTACTTGCCCTACGCCAGCCTGTGAATTGGGACCAACTCCCTGTGCCTGTGGTGGTCCCCCTATCCCTATGTCATTAGTGGTCCCCCTGCCCCTATGCGTATCGGGGCCTGTAAGGCCCTAATCTATCCACCTGGGTTATGGCCAACTAGCCCTATAAACCTGCCACCTGAGCTAGTAAGGTTGCCACTGACCATCTCTATCTCCATCTCCTCCATCTCCTCCACCCTCTCCCTCCGCCATCTGGGCCTATGGATCGCCACTGTACTCATAGCTCTACTACCTCGCCTCGACCCCTCTGGCTATATCTGTAGTATACCTATATGTGTGATCAGTGTCACTACCTACCCCTATAGGGCATCTCTCTGCACTATAACGGTAGCTAAGTTAGGCTGCCCCGGTCTAGTTGGTATCACTTGTAACTGAGCCGCCCACCACTAGCTATACCTATCTGTGCATGCGGGGTCATCAATCTGTCGATCCACTATCTACTCCTCTCCTGTCGGCACTGTAGGTTATGGTAGAGGTAGATTCCTCTCCATGTCATCTCTCTAATACTGTGGGAAGGACAAAGGAATATCTCTGTACAAGCCTGAACTATCATCGGACCCTGTCTACTGGGATCATCTCATCCTCCCTAGCATGGTGACCCTGTATCCACCTCTCTAGCTAGAGCTCAGCTAGCTCCTCATGCATGTGCCTATATGAGGGGAATCCCACATATGGCCTTTAGATAATGTCCACTCTGAGACAACCCTCCAACAACTATTGCCCGAAAATGGGCCACATCATATGTCAGCCTATCCGACCTCCACTCTCTTGTAACTGGCACCCATCTCCTATATCCCAACCACACAGATCTCACTAGGAATGCATCTACTTGAGGCATCCCTATAGGTAAAACACAAATTATGTGCTCGTAGGCCCAGTAGTGTAGTATAAATGTACAACACGGGAAAACTGCGCAACCGCCCATATACCCATAGCTCAGTATAGCACTGCACAAGAATGTTGGTGCCTAGGTGAAGCATGTCTCATGTACCATCATATTGTGGAGCACCCCCATCAGTGATCGGGAAAGCATCCACCATCTGCATCAGGTAGTGCATAGCAGCACACTACCTCCATCAATAAAACCACTAGCCTCATCCCATCCGGATGGGCTAGGTACATCTCACCATAGCTCAAAGCGGCGCTATGGAATCTCGGCTCACCACCCCTCACCAAATACTATCTGATCAGCTCCTCTAAGGCCTTGAGAGAGTACACACTGGGCCCCAATATGGGTAAGTAAAATCCGGAACACGTCCTCCTCCATGGTCATAGTCATCTCACCCCGTCGAAAGGTGGAACATGTTGGTCGCGAAATCCCATCTATCGATGAGCGTGACCATCAAAGCAGGTCTCTTGAACAACATGTCGGTAGCACCAGATACCACTCAAGCCTACTACCTCCACGTGCTGTGCAACTTCAAAGGGGGTCGTTAAGCCATGCGATCTCACAAGTAGCGGCAAAACCCTATCCCACATATGTAACTATCGCGATCTCCCGCATCGATTCAAACACAACATTAATCTACATTTACCATGACCATATTCACCAATTATCATTACCCTCCACCCTATTTTTACTTTACCCATCTCAACTACCTAGCCCACATCCCTCTTGGACCCTTATGCCTAAAATCCCATCGGTGTCGGTTCATCCTAACCGACTCCGGTCACCCTTAAACCGGCATCGAGTCACCTGTTTGGTGACCGATACGATTCCTCTTTACCGACCATAGTTACCACGTAACCGGCATCGTCACCTATTTGGTGACCGATCCGGTTCTACCCAACCAACACTGCCAAGCACTGGTGACATCGATCACTATCACGGAAAAATCCATGACTTCCCAAACCCCCTTTTTAAAAAACCCTCCCACCTATCCCTTTTACCCCACCTATAATGACCTAAACTCCCCTTAGATCCCTACCCACCCCACCTATACAATTTACTAACCTCCACCCCCTCTTTTTGGCCCATTATTCCCCCATACCTGATTTAACTTTTTCCCACCCACAAAATACAAAAACCCACAAAACCCTACAAATAACAACTATCACAACCTCTACTCTATCTAATTAACACTATAGAGTTAGGTGCTTACCTCGTTGCACTACCGCCGTCTCGGTGGCATGTCACTGCCTTGTTGTGCCGGTGGTCCACCCAATCCCTCTCTAGCCTCTGCCATCACCAAATATCTACCCGTAACCTCCGACCAATCAACTCTCTCACCCTGATCCCATGGACCCGCTACTCACCAACCTAACCCTCATCAAATCACACTATCAGCTCACCATCCCATTTTATCTGGACACTTTTCCCTCTTTTATCTCTTATTTTTGTCATTTCTTCACTTCACACATAACAAATGAATAATACAAATGCAGATTTTTTTGTTTTTATACAAAACCCAACCTAACCGACGTCAATTCCCTAGACCAAAGCATTGGTCAGTGCCCTACCTAACCATCACGGTTTTCCTATACCGACGTCGGTTATCCATGATCGCCATCGGTCAAACTAGCCTACACATTGCCCATACAAAGCCATTTTACCCCACCCTTTACCTTGCTCCTTTACCCAACCCATTACCTTACCTTTCCTGACCTCATCATTTACTACCTCCATTTTTCCTCCTTTAGGGACTCATTATTTTACCCCTACCTTGGCCTTACCCATGCCATGACCTAGATATTTGGACCTGGACCATCGCTAGTGACCTTTGACCTCATGTGTTCGCTATACCTTGTGGCACTATTACCTGTGTTGATTGACCTAATGACCTTACCTAGCCTATTTTCATGACCATTTATCCTGACCCTACCTTTGGTGTATCGGAACATACCTAAACGTTCCTGCACCTAACCTATGTTGTGTTTCCTAACCATATCCTATACCTTGGATACCGGATTCACTTCAACCTTGTTTGGATAAACCTATTGACCTTAGATGATGTAGAGTTTTCTGCTCTTCAACCTGGTAGTAGTGTCTTTGCAGTTTATACATGTGCATGTGTTTGATTGTTGCTACTGTGACCCTGACCCATTACCTAGATTTTCCCATGTAGACCTTTCACCCTTTTTCCCTGTACCCACTTGCCTTTTCCTCACCTTTACCTTTTATCAAACCACTCACCGCTTCAGCCTGCTGCCTCGTCAGTTCTTGGTTTGAGGGGGATCACCTTCACCCACACATGGGGCAACCACATCTTATTTTTGTTAGCATCGCTTACCAATACAAGCTACGCAACAAAAAGGGGAAAAATGTAGACACTAAAATTAGGTCACACTCCCCTTTGGTCCCTTGAAAATAAGCACCCTTTGTTACATTTACCTAGCCATGGCCCCCTTCACCCCACTAATATTAATTTAATTAATTTAATTAAATTAATGCATTATCCTCACTATATTTATTATTTAAATATCTTATTTGAATAATATTCCCACATATAGTTCACTTAGACACCTCACCAAGCCAACTCAACCTAAGACCTATTCTTAGCAAGTTCCCATAACTAACTAAGACTTACCCAAACCATAAAAATCAATGCATACATTCCCTCTAACCACATTCCGCATGCTCACAAGAAGCTCCAAGTCTAATCCGTAGGATAACAACATGAGATCGAGGAAATTAGGAGGATCTCCCTAGTTTAGTAAACTGATGAAATCCTGCCTTGACCGACATCGGTTACCCCTAACCATTGTTGGTTAAGCCATACCACCATCAGTTACCCCTTTTAACCCCTAAACTACCTTATTATCAAGGTGGGAAAACATTGGGAGATAGTTGATGAGAAAGAACACATCTCAGAAAGATAACGCATCTTCAGAGATAAAATTCCAGTGAAAACTCACATCCAAGGAAGGAGATTGAGCATCTTCTCCTGCACAGCCATCCCAGCCATGATCTAATCTATCCAAGCAAAGAGGAGTGTACATGCAGCCCATGCGAAGCTTTTCTTTAGTTGGTGATCACTTACAACCTTCAAACCCATCATCAGCACCTCCATCCCTCACACACAGACATTCAGGAATGAAATCCAAGTAAGTACAACATCATACTTTCATGGTTATTTCATTTCATCATCATTTTATCATCCATTGTTTATCTTTCTCCCTATTGACCTTCTCCATATTTTCACCTCCATATACCCATTAAAACCTCGCAAAAGCCTACTCCAGTCACCCAATACCTCATCTCGACCAACCAAAGTCTTTTGTGTAATCATAAAGGAGACCCCAACTTGTTCTGTGACATTTCAGATCTCGACAATAACGGCACTGGATTACGCCTAACCGTCGTTGGTCACCCGACGACACCGGTCTCTCTGTGTTTTCCCACACAACTCTGAACAGAGACCTACCCACCTAATTTTATCTCACCCTCATTCACTTATGATCTACCCAAGACCTTTATCAGACCTACAAAGACCCAGAACCAATCATTTGACCTTTGGATTCTATTCTAGCTTAGCCTATTAGATTAGATCTATTTCTTATTGTGTTTTTAAGTGAGATACCTAAATCATTTTTAAATAACAATAGAATTTACTTTTTTACAACATTGAATTGTTTAAAACATTGGATGATAGCCATCTAGGAAGTACCATACTTCCCGGATCTAGCTCACGCTAGGTAATTCACTACCCATATTGTTTAATCCCTTTTAGTGGTCTTGTTTTCATTACATGTAGTTCCTCCTAGCCAAAGGGAAGCTCTCACGATCGGTTGTGGATTCAGAATTCATACATGTGCAACAACCCATCAACTCGACATTTGACATGGTATTCCTCCTACGCATGTTACCCTATCTGTTTTGTCAAGCATTCCAAAGAGACAATCTAAGAAAAAGGTGAAACACTCACCTACCTACCCGACCCCATGTCACCCTACCTCTTTATATACACTCTGACATTCCTTATTTACCCCACAAGTCTTAACACTTAGCCCTAACGGCCTAACCCCTTACTATTTTTCTACCCTTTGACGCCGTCGAGTCCTCCCGGACCAACTACGGTTTCCCATGTGGCATCATTCACCTCATTCGTGTTACCTGATTCTGATTATACCCCACGATGTCGACCCACCATTGACCACCATCAGTCACTATCACGGTGACAACCCATGACATGTGAGCCACTGGATCTACCCATTTTGTCTCCATCTCTCCTTCCCACCAAAGATACTACCTATTCCTACCCTCCCCATCCCTCTTTTATCTAATTCCCCCCAACATTTGAATTTCATTTCCCCCAAACCCATCTTCCCCGCCCAAATTTCTATCCATTTATCTAAACACAACAAACACAGAGGGATATTGAATCTTACCTCATCGCGTTTCCACCGCCGTGGTGGCACGTTGAATTTTTTACTGTTGGTGGTCACCCAATCCCTCTCCTACCTCTGCCATCTTTGAATGACCTCTCACTCTCCAACCAATCAATCAATCTAATCTAGCTCATGGATATACCACCAACTATCACCACCCACATGGCTTTCAACTCGATCATCCATCTCCCTTTGTTGCTTTCCACCTTTTCCTCTTTCTCCTGTCATTTTCTCTTATTTGGAAAATACATACATGGAAATGATTCCGTAAACGTGAAATTTTTCTTTTTATAACCTACCCAACTTGACTGGTGATGGTTTGACCTTGACCGACATTGGTACTGTGCCCTATCTTACAAATAGAACTAGCATCGATTCCTTCAAACCATCATCGGTTTACTGCTTAGTCTTTTTCCTACCCCCTACCCCTAATTTTTGACCTGAATCCTTTTTTATCTTACCCACACCTCACTTGGCCACTTCACTTGACCCTCTTGACCTTATCATTTACCCCCTAACCCGTAAAATACGGGACTCATTATTTTATTCATCAATGGCCCTACTACGTGCCGTGACCTAGATACTTGGACTGGAACATTGCTAGTGACATTTGACCTCATGTGTTTTTATACCTTGCTCTTGTTACATTCCGTGTTGGTGGACATATGACCTTACCTTACCTCTTGTCGTGACTATTTATCGGCCCAACCCTTGCGTGTCTGGAATATACCTACACGTTCCTACATCGACCTGCATCATGTTTCCGACCATATCCTATATCTTGATACCGGAATCACTTCAACCTTGTTTGGATAAACCTATCGACCTTAGACAATGTAGAGTTTTCCTACTCTTCAACTTGGTATCGTCTACAATTTATACATGTGTGTGCGTTTGACTATTAATAACTTTGAACCGACCCATTACCTAGATTACTCGAGTAGACCCCTTTCCTTTTTCCCTCATTACCCACTTTCCTCTTCATCACATTCACCTTTTATCAAACCGTTCACCAAATTCCCGCATACGCCTCATCAATTCCTGGTTTGAGGGGGATCACCTTCACCCACACATGGGGCAACCACATCTTATTTTTTTCATTGTCACTTACCAATACAAGCTATGCAACAAAAAGGGGCAAAATGTAGACACCAAAATTGGGTCACACTCCCCTTGGTCCTCACAAACAAACACCTTGAACACATTCACCTAACCATGGCCCCTTTCATCTCACTCTAATATTAATTTAATTAAATTTGTAACACCCTGAACTGTTGTTACTTTCTCCTAAGCATTCAAGTGTTGATATGTGATTTCTAGTAAATGGATTGTGTACCTCGATTCGGAAATCATGCTTGATATGTATTAAATTTCTTGCATTACGAGATCTTGGTGAGTCAAAATATTAATAGACTCTTTTATTTATTTCATCTTGTGACTGAATATTAATCTGATCACGGAATGAAATTATACAGGTATTCATCAATAATATCTAGACTTGGACCAGAGGAATTGATCCAAGTAATGCTTTAATTTTGTGAAGTGATAAAATTAGATCCACGAACCTTGAACAGGTTGCAGGTATGGAAGCATTTGGTAAGGCAGTCGGGGAGTATGACTCAGCTGATCTTGAGAGATGAAAGCGGTTCCCGATATCCGGTATATCTGGAAGGTCTCGATTAAAGACCGGTAATAATTCATTGACATATTACTGCAATAAGAACAGGAGCGGCTCTGTTCTAGAAAGTATGATGCAGGTCTCTCCGAGTTTTCAGGAGAAGGACCAAACTGAATTACTAAGGGTTAGTAACCTAAAACAATAACCTAACCTAGGGGTTAGATTATTGTTAGTCTAACCTAGACCTAGGCTATGTGTTATGATCCTAAAATAATAACTAAGTGCAAAATGGTTAGCATGGTTCTTACCCTAAAACTCTAACCTAAGATACTAACCTAGCTAACTAAGAGTTTATGGGAAGGGGCCTTTGAAGGGTGGCGAACCATGGGCGCTATTCTCTATGGCAATAAATGGGAAGGATAAGGATGAGGGACAGGCAGATGGCGGAGGCTTAGGCGGCGGCTAACCTTGGCAGACTTGGCAATTACTAAGTTTTGAAATGAACTTGAGATTTTGATGGACTGTCGCCAATTTTGGCGGTCGGTGGGAGTAGAGATTAGGCGGGAAAATTGGTTTAATGGCATTTATTGTTTAGGGAGTCGAGCCCGGAGCTCGCGAAACGGCATGCAAACGAGAAGTTGGAAGGTTTGTTTGGTGTATCGCGATTTTCGGTCTACTCTCTCTCTCTCTGCTAGTTTACTGGTTCTTCGCACCAGTTCTCTTTGAGTTGCATGGCGAGAATGAATTTCTCTGGCTCTTTTCTCTGCCATGGAGGATATATTGTAAACGGGACAGCGAAATTTTGTTGGTCGCTGTATTTGGGAAAAAGAAAAGGAAGTTTGAGCTCTTCCTGTTGTCTTCTTCGGAAATTCGATCAAAATACAGGCATGTTAGGCCCTATCCTTTAAATATTTTGCTGTCTTTCAAATGTCTTCATTAAAACAACTCTGTTCATTTGTTTGTGAAGATTAGATAAATTTTCTATGAAGATTTAGTTGATTTTGGCTCTGTATCTCTTCTGGTTCGATTTTTGGCAATTTCCGCTTGTTGGGTGTTTGTTGAAATCGAACTTCAACTCTGTTTGTTGTGTATTCCTTCTGGTTTAAATATGAGAGATTTATATTTATAAAGGTTTGAATGCTCGGCCTGTTTGGCGAGAGCCCGTCGAATATACTTGTGAAGGGTATAGATCACTATTTTGCTGTCGACTTTTGATCGTCAATGCTGTTGTGAGACAGTAGGGAATGATACTGGTGTACCATTTGATTGTTCTGTGCTTTTGAAGATTTTCGAAGCTCTGTCATGGTTTTGTTAACAGCGACTAATGATACTTTGTGGGTTTCATTGTTTTCTAATTTCTGGCTTGGAATAGGCAACTGTTGAGTTACCGTAGTCTTTAACGACTCAGTGGATTTCATGATTGAATCGTTTACAGTAATCTACTGTTGTGAATGTAGATTCATCTTGAGTTTTGTTATTATATTGTCGTGGAAGCCTTGTGGAAAAGACAGGTTTTGTGGCTACTGTTATTGTAGTAAATACTGAGTATTGACTTTTTGTGGATGTATTGCCTTTCCTTGCGAAAATTGTTCGAAGGTTTCGAAGCAGCTCAGTTTATTTCATTGTTTTGGAATGAGTATATTGATTTGCTTATACTTGTTTCATTCGGAATGTTTGTCTTGAATGGCATGGAAGGATTTATCAATTAATTCTATTTTTATACTGTTGTTGGGTTTGTGATTATGGGCGCAAATCCGTTATCAGTATGTAGTGTGAATTAGTGGATTTATTAGGATTGAATTCCGAACGACTGTGAGGAGACGTTTCAATGTTCTATTTCTATTTTGGTCACTGTTCAAGTTAAAATGTGTATATACAGTTGTTAAGTGTTGATCCAGTGACTTGAAGAGAAAATCTGTACTGAAGACCTCTGTATTTTCTTGGAGTACTTTGTGTTGCATGTTGCTTTGGTGGTACAGATTCCTTAGGTGATCAACTACATATTCAACCTGTTCTATTTGTGCTAAATTATTGGCGAGTACGATCGGGTTTCTTGGTTGAAATAAGAGCTTGATTGTTTGTCGATTTTTATATCGTCATTGATTGTTTTTCGTGTTAGCCTGTTTGGGTGAGTTGCACTAGGGATTTGCATGCACCAAGGTAGGGATCGATTGATGATGTTCCTTTCCGTTTGTTCGGTCAGCCCCCGATAGGCGAGAAAGTATAAGTATGCTAATTCTTTTCTGTTTGTTCGATTCGATTGGTGAACATGAATTGGAATCAATGTGTGGTCATCATAGCATAGTTTCTCGGAAACCTTAAAAGGCTTAATGTTATAGAGTTGTTGATTACAGCAATACGCTTGAAGCTCTTGCTTTGAACTTGGTTCGAAAGCCTTACTGTGTTTAGGAGAAACTAGTTTTGGACATCAGACTGATTTATGGATAGTTGATGTGTTAGTTGCTGTACAAGAGATTTGCTGAGTTTCTATTTTCGTGATTTAGAACAGTGATCTTGATTTCGGCCTGTCTAACTTGTTCATTTATATACTGGTTGACTGTTCTCATAAGTGAAGGCAGTACAGTGATGAACTTATGTAAAAAGGGAAGTAAGAATGGATTGATTCTTTCTCTTCCTTTATTTAATATTATTGATAATGAACTATCAGTAGGAAATTAATTTGGTAACGTTTTGGTAGGATTCCAAATTGTTATGATATTTCCTTTTTTTTGAAAGAATGCAACAATCTGACCAGTGTCGTGATTTGGATTCAATGATTGTTTATATGCCTTCGTTCTTGTTTCTTTAATATTTGATGAAAAATTAGAAAGTGTTTAAGACTATTCTGTAACAATGATAGAGTTACATGTTTGTAATCATTTAGTATTACAAGGACATAGCCTGAATATGTTTTCTTATTTGGATATTTGATCTCATTTAAACAGGGTGTTTAATGGAAACAATTGATGGATTGCAATTGTTTTAAAAGTTAGTGCTTATCATGCTCAGTTCATTGAACTGACTCATGTTGACTATTTTTGCAGATGGTTGCCGTAAGAGGTAAATACAATGCAGATCTGGCAGTCCGATCAGATAGTTTATTTGATTTATTATGAATTACAGCTTGATTTTATGGATGTACTATATGTGAAAAGATGTTTCTTTTCCGTTAGCATTATATCAAGTATGCTGTTGCATAAATGTAATTGTACGAGTTTCGAAAGGAATGAAAATAAGCGTTTGATACTTATGTGTTGTATTAAATTATGAATGATGAACTTCTTCGGTTTACGTAACGAAGAGGCATAGTTATCTTTGCATAATATGGATGCTTTTGTGATTGACAATGAAAGCTTGTAAGTAATTAGACTAAATTCTTATGAGTATTTAGTAGTTCTAATTTGATCTGGATAATGCAATATTGTAACTTAAATATTGTCTCTAGAAGATAGGTTAAAAAATTGAGCCTAAAAGATAACGCTAAACAAGTTGGATTGAATTACTAATCCCTAGTCCTAAGTATAACGGGACAATAGTAGATTGGATTCTTAATCATTCATAGCTTTAAAATGAAAGGTATGATATGAATTCGATTAAGAAGGCGATAGGCAATCAATGGAGTTTCGGTGGCAATCTCAAGCATAGGTTATGAGATATTATGCAGAATCATTGTTGCTTAGAATCAGATGTATTCTAATGACTCCTTGATAGAAACTAGACCATAATACCTCTACAGTAATGGAATAATAGAGGAGGGTCGTCTTAAGAAAATGAATCCAGGGATTTGGAAAGGCTAACCTTAGGGAAAAGTCTTAAGAAGTAATTTAAACTCTAGTGCGTAACGCTTGTTTTGGGTAGATCTTCTCGAGGCGGATCTAAAGGTTGACGGCATAAAGTCAACTGCAGGGCTGTACCTCCGAGAAGATTAGGATCTTCTCGAAGTTACAACAATGCAGGTGACTTATGGCGACACCCCTTGCATTGATCGTTGAGATTTACACTTGATTTCGCACGAGTTACCCAGGGACCGATTAAGAACGTGGTCATGTTATATGACTGCCTCGAAGATTTGGGGTGTCATGACACCTTTGGTTGAGCTGCAAGGTTGAACCGAGTATGTCATCATATCCTAATCCTCGTAGGTATCCATATAACATTATCACCTTGTTAATCTGCCTCCGAGTGATTCGATTGTGAAAGAAAGAATTTGTGATGTCAGTATAAGACATTCTATATAACATATGAATGGGGTGAAGGGCGTATTCAGATTGGCGAGTATGCCGTTAAGGAATACGAGACATGAACAGATATGTTTCAAATCTTTGGCCAAAGTATCGCAATTTCTTGATTGCGTTGTCTGATTCACCTAGTCTAAGGGATGAGATGCCGATGAATAATGGTAACAGTTATTCAGTTAGATTCCTTGGACAGAGCATTCTGAATTCCCAGATTAGGGAAGAGAACCGCAAGAGTGATGTGTTAAATAAAAACACCGACTCTTATTACTCATGAATAGATCGGTAGATTACCGAGTCATGGAATGAATAGATCGGAAGTACTCCGAGTCATTACAGCTGCATATGGTTGCTTGTTATATGAATGGTTATTTGAATTGTGAGTTCTAAATTATGTATTTAGAACCAGTATGCAATTATCAAAAAAAAAAAAATTTCACTTGTTCTAAAGTTAAAAATGAGGATGTTACATCTTGGTATCAGAGCTGAAGGTTGCAGCTCTTGGACCTATTGAGTCCATAATCTGATAAAAACCGAATTTTCTTGTAACAGAAAATGGTTAGAACAAGGGGGAACGTTGCGAGTAATGCTCCACCTGAAGAAGGAGCGGCAACAACCCAGAAACTGGATGAGATCCTTGCTGCCCTGTTGGACACAAGAGATCGTTTAGCTGTACTCGAACAGCAGGTGATGGGGAATGAGGAGGAAGAAGAAGCTGATAATGATAATCAGCAACCTCCTGAGGACAACCCCGAAATGGGTGTTGATGTTAATGCTTTGGAAATGTACTGTCGACGAGAAAACAAAAGGGCAGTTAGCGCAGAACTCACTAATGATATAAAAGGATAAGCCCACCTAAGTATGATGGCACCACATTAGGAGATGGGTGAGGCGGCTCGTGAAATGGAGAAGTACTTTGCTATAAGGAACTTCTCAGAAGAAACCAAGGCAATATGGGGAGCCTATCAGCTTTCTCACGAAGCATCTTCGTGGTGGGATAGCCGAAAAGCTGAACTAAATATTGATGAGACCAATATCACTTGGGATCAATTTAAAGGCTATTTTAGGCAACGTTGGCTGCCACAACTTTTCTATGATCAGAAAATGACAGAATTTCAGAACTTGACTCAAGGGAAGTTAACAGTAACTGAATTCTGGGAGCGGTTTACAAAACTTCTCAAGTATGTACCGCAGTACCAAACTGACGAAAAGTTCAGGATACGGAAATTCATCATGGGATTGAATCCTGTGATAGGGGGAGAGGTCGATGTTCACAGTCCAACCACTATGGAAGGAGTTGTTGAAAAGGCCATAAGGCAAGAACAGAAATTGAAGGCTATTTCTGCTCATAAGGAGGAAGTGCGGAAGAAGACTGCAAACCCTTCTTCAACCTCTCTTGCACCCAGAAAAGGACCATGGAAAAAGTTTGGGAACAAGAGTAAGTTTCCAGGAGATAACAATAAGAAGGCAGCAGTAAATAAGCCTGCAGGAAATGTGAAGGATAATTTTGCAAAAAATTATAATAATGGTCAGAAGTCCTATGGAGGACAGCGTGACAATTATAAAACTGGAAGCAACTTTGAGCCTAAGAAGGGACCTGTAGGAGGCTGCTACACTTGTGGTAAAGATCATTACGCAAATCAGTGCCCTTTGAAGAAGGATGATCGTAATCAGCAGCATAAGATACATGCTGCAGTAGCGGACAAACAAGCTGAAAAGCAAGTGACACCTATAGAAGTTCCGGGTAAGTTATTCGGCATACCTGTCACTATTCTTTTTGATACAGGAGCTACTGAATGTTTTATATCTAACAAACTAGCTTCTAAACTTAAAAGAAAAATTTGGAAAAATGGATAAATCTTGGGTATGAAGTATGGTAATAAGTGCATTCATACGGTGAGTATGTGTCTTTTTGGAGCGGTCCTTGACTTACCTAACTTTTCCACGGAAGTTGATCTCTATGTTGCACCTTTGGGATCGTATGACATTGTCATCGGTGTTAATTGGTTAGCTGACCATAAAGCAAAGGTAGATTGCTATGAAAAGAACATAGAATGTTTAGATGATCATTTGGAATCAGTAGAAATTCAAAAGGTTTAGAATCGAGTTTGGAATATGGTAAGTTAGAAATTCAAGGTTGAAACGAGAAATTCATTAGAAAGGAATCCATGCGACTTAAAAAGGCTAAGAATAAAGGATGTACCCTTTATGCGGTAAAAGATATCTTCGAATCTTAAGAAGATAGTGATTTCTAATGAAGCAAATCCCATTGTTACAAAGTTTCGGGATGTGGAATGAGGAATTACGAAGCGGTTACCACCCGAGAGAGAATTTGATTTTACTATTGAAATCAAGCCAGGGAACCTATTTCAGGCGCCTCAGGGATGACTACTATTGAGTTAGTCGAGCTAAAGGCTCGATTCTTATGAGAGCTTTTGTCAAAGCTGATTGATTAGACCAAGTGTTTCGCCATTGGGAGCACTGTGATATTTGTGAAAAGAAGGATGGAACTCGAGGTTGTATTGATTATCGGATGTTGAACAAAGCAACAATTAAGAACCGATACCCACTTCCTAGGATCGATGATCTGTTTGATCAAATGCGTGGAGCAGCGGTTTATTCTAAGATAGATCTTCGATCTGGTTATCATCAGCTAAGAATTAAAGAGGAAGATATTCATAAAACAGCTTTCCGAACAAGGTACGGACATTATGAATTCACGGTTCTAGCCTAAAAAGGTTAACTAATGCATTTTCGGCAAGCAAAGCGGCCTTTATGAATTTAATGAACAATATTTTTCAAGAATACCTGGACAAGTTTGTACTTGTATTCCTGGACGATATTCTCATTTATTCTAAAAGTGTTGAGGAGCACAATGAGCATCTGAAGATAGTTTTGGGAATTTTGAGAAAGAGAAAGCTGTATGGTAAGTTATCCAAATTTTTGACTCAGTTCACTATTTGGGTCATGTCATAAGCAAGGAAGGAATGCTGTAGATCCTTGAAAATAGTGGCGATAAGCGAGTGGCCTACAGCAAAGAATGTGCATGGCAAGAAGTAAGAAGCTACCCATGGGTCTCTGCTGATGTTTCTATAGAAATTTGTAAAGGATTTTTCTAAGGTAGCTCATTTCATCATTTGGAAATCTAAAGGATGATTCTCGAGTCTTGCTTGAGAGGTTCGTACACGAAATTTTCAGATTGCATGGTGTACACAGGCGATTATTTTCGGCGGGGATCCTAGAATGGCGTCGAGGTTTTGGCAAGCGCTTAACGCAGCCCTAGGAGCGAAACTAAACTTCAGTTACGCATATCATCCGAAACGGATGGGCAAGATAATGAAGGGCGAGAGGGTAAATCAAGTGTTGGAGGACATGTTGCGAATGTATTGCATGGATCAACAGTATAAGTGGGAAGAGTATCTCCCATTAGTTGAGTTCGCATACAACAACACTTATCACTCATCTCTTAAGATGGCACCTTTTGAAGCACTTTATGGAAGAAAGTGCAGAACCCCTGTAAGTTGGGACGGTGTAGAGGATAGAGTGGTAATTGGACCAGAGATTCTCACGAGAGATGGAGCAGCAAGTTAAGCTGATTCGTGAGCGATTAAAGAAGCGTGCGGATAGACGAAGAGCTATGCTGACCTTAAGCGGGTTGATAGAAAGTTTGAGCTTGGTGATAAGGTTTTTCTGCGTGTTAAACCCAGAAAGAGTTCTATAACTTTTGGCAAGGCTGCCAAGTTGTCACCACGATATGTGGGACCTTTTGAAATTGTCGAGATAATCAATCCTGTAGCTTATCGTTTAGCATTGCCTCCTGCTCTATCTCGTATGCATGATGTTTTCCATATTTCTTTGCTTAAGAAATACGTTTCAGATCTGTCACATGTTTTAAATTGGAATTCCTTGCAGGTCCAGGACCCAGGAATAATCGTGGTTAAACCCACAAGGGTGCTGGAAACTCGCCAGTTGCATTTAAGGAATCGAGATATTCAGCAATGTAAGGTCCAGTGGGACCAGTTTAGCGAAGAAAGTGCAACTTGGGAAAACCTGGAAGAGATGAAAACTGCTTTTCCTTCTCTTTTTGCAACAGAATGAAATCTGTTGATGAAATACTTTTATGAACTGATTGTTTTTAAGTATTTATGAAAGCCTGATTAAGGCAGACTTTATTCAGGTTGAATAAAAGTGAGGTGACATTGATTTCTGAAACTATTAAATATGGAAGTAAACACATTGTTTGTGTAATAATAAATTGATTGACCGGAAGGTTAAGTTTAATATGTAATTCATCGGGACGATGAATCCTTTTAGGAGGGAAGCATGTAACACCACTAAGCTGTTGTTACTTTCTCTAAGCATTCAAGTGTTGATATGTGATTTCTAGTAAATGGATTGTGTACCTCGATTCGGGAAATCATGCTTGATATGTATTAAATTTCTTGCAGATTACGAGATCTTGGTGAGTCAAAATATTAATAGACTCTTTTATTTATTTCATCTTGTGGTGAATATTAATCGATCACGGAATGAAATTATACGAGGTATTCATCAATAATATCTAGACTTGGACGGAGGAATTGATCAAGTAATGCTTTAATTTTGTGAAGTGATAAAATTAGATCCGAACCTTGAGCAGTTTGAGGTATGGAAGCATTTGGTAAGGTAGTGGGAGTATGACTCGGTGATCTTGAGAAATGAAAGCGGTTCCCGATATCTGGTATATCTGGAAGGTCTCGATTAAAGACCGAGTAATAATTCATTGACATCTGATTACTGTAATAAGAAGCAGGAGTGGCTCTGTTCTAGAAAGTATGATGCGGGTCTCTCAGGAGTTTTCGGGAGAAGGACCAAAGCTGAATTACTAAGGGTTAGTAACCTAAAACAATAACCTAACCTAGGGGTTAGATTATTGTTAGTCTAACCTAGACCTAGGCTATGTGTTATGATCCTAAAATAATAACTAAGTGCAAAATGGTTAGCATGGTTCTTACCTAAAACTCTAACCTAAGATACTAACCTAGCTAACTAAGAGTTTATGGGAAGGGGCCTTTGAAGGGTGGCGAACCATGGGCGCTATTCTCTATGGCAATAAATGGGAAGGATAAGGATGAGGGACGAGGCGGATGGCGGAGGCTTAGGCGGCGGCTAACCTTGGCGAGACTTGGCAATTACTAAGTTTTGAAATGAACTTGAGATTTTGATGGACTGTCGCCAATTTTGGCGGTCGGTGGGAGTAGAGATTAGGCGGGAAAATTGGTTTAATGGCATTTATTGTTTAGGGAGTCGAGCCGGAGCTCGCGAAAGCGGCTGCAAGCGAGAAGTTGGAAGGTTTGTTTGGTGTATCGCGATTTTCGGTCTCTCTCTCTCTCTCTGCTAGTTTACTGGTTCTTCGCACCAATTCTCTTTGAGTTGCATGGCGAGAATGAATTTCTCTGGCTCTTTTCTCTGCCATGGAGGATATATTGTAAACGGGACAGCGAAATTTTGTTGGTCACTGTATTTGGGAAAAAGAAAAGGAAGTTTGAGCTCTTCCTGTTGTCTTCTTCGGAAGTCGATCAAAATACGAGGCATGTTAGGCCCTATCCTTTAAATATTTTCTTTGTCTTTCAAATGTCTTCATTAAAACAACTCTGTTCATTTGTTTGTGAAGATTAGATAAATTTTCTATGAAGATTTAGTTGATTTTGGCTCTGTATCTCTTCTGGTTCGATTTTTGGCAATTTCCGCTTGTTGGGTGTTTGTTGAAATCGAACTTCAACTCTGTTTGTTGTGTATTCCTTCTGGTTTAAATATGAGAGATTTATATTTATAAAGGTTTGAATGCTCGGCTTTGTTTGGCGAGCCGTCGAATATACTTGTGAAGAGGTATAGATCAACTGTTTCTTTTTGTCGACTTTCGATAAATCAATCTTTGTTGTGAGACAGTGGGAATAATCTTGGTGTACCATTTGATTGTTCTGTGCTTTTGAAGATTTTCGAAGCTCTGTCATGGTTTTGTTAACAGCGACTAATGATACTTTGTGGGTTTCATTGTTTTCTAATTTCTGGCTTGGAATAGGCAACTGTTGAGTTACCGTAGTCTTTAACGACTCAGTGGATTTCATGATTGAATCGTTTACAGTAATCTACTGTTGTGAATGTAGATTCATCTTGAGTTTTGTTATTATATTGTCGTGGAAGCCTTGTGGAAAAGACAGGTTTTGTGGCTACTGTTATTGTAGTAAATACTGAGTATTGACTTTTTGTGGATGTATTGCCTTTCCTTGCGAAAATTGTTCGAAGGTTTCGAAGCAGCTCAGTTTATTTCATTGTTTTGGAATGAGTATATTGATTTGCTTATACTTGTTTCATTCGGAATGTTTGTCTTGAATGGCATGGAAGGATTTATCAATTAATTCTATTTTTATCTTGTTGTTGGGTTTGTGATTATGGCGCAAATCCGTTATCGATATGTAGTGTGAATTAGTGGATTTATTAGGATTGAATTCGAGCATTTGTGAGGAGGCGTTTCAATGTTCTATTTCTATTTTAGTCCTTTGTTGAGTTAAAATGTGTATATACGGTTGTTAAGTGTTGATCCGGTGACTTGAAGAGAAAATACATCTTGAAGACCTCTGTATTTTCTTGGAGTACTTTGTGTTGCATGTTGCTTTGGTGAGTACTGATTCCTTAGGTGATCAACTACATATTGACTGTTTATTTGTGCTAAATTATTGGCGAAATACAGTCGGGTTTCTTGGTTGAAATAAGAGCTTGATTGTTTATCGATTTTATATCGTCATTGATATTTGTTTTCGTGTTACAGCCTGTTTGGGTGAGTTGCACTAGGGATTTGCATGCACCAAGGTAGGGATCGATTGATGATGTTCCTTTCCGTTTGTTCGAGCCCGATAGGCGAGAAAGTATAAGTATGCTAAGTTCCTTTCTGTTTGTTCAGTTCGATTGACTGAACATGAATTGGAATCAATGTGTGGTCATCATAGCATAGTTTCTCGGAAACCTTAAAAGGCTTAATGTTATAGAGTTGTTGATTACAGCAATACGCTTGAAGCTCTTGCTTTCGAACTTGGTTCGAAAGCCTTACTGTGTTTAGGAGAAACTAGTTTTGGACATCAGACTGATTTATGGATAGTTGATGTGTTAGTTCTTTGTCAAGAGATTTCTTTGAGTTTCTATTTTCGTGATTTAGAACAGTGATCTTGATTTCGGCCTGTCTAACTTGTTCATTTATATACTGGTTGACTGTTCTCATAAGTGAAGGCAGTACAGTGATGAACTTATGTAAAAAGGGAAGTAAGAATGGATTGATTCTTTCTCTTCCTTTATTTAATATTATTGATAATGAACTATCAGTAGGAAATTAATTTGGTAACGTTTTGGTAGGATTCCAAATTGTTATGATATTTCCTTTTTGAAAGAATGCAACAATCTGACCAGTGTCGTGATTTGGATTCAATGATTGTTTATATGCCTTCGTTCTTGTTTCTTTAATATTTGATGAAAAATTAGAAAGTGTTTAAGACTATTCTGTAACAATGATAGAGTTACATGTTTGTAATCATTTAGTATTACAAGGACATAGCCTGAATATGTTTTCTTATTTGGATATTTGATCTCATTTAAACAGGGTGTTTAATGGAAACAATTGATGGATTGCAATTGTTTTAAAAGTTAGTGCTTATCATGCTCGGTTCATTGAAGGTGACTCATGTTGACTATTTTGCGAGATGGTTGCCGTAAGAGGTAAATACTGATGCGAGATCTGGCGATCCGTCGGATAGTTTATTTGATTTATTATGAATTCTGACTTGATTTTATGGATGTACTATATGAGAAAAGATGTTTCTTTTCCGTTAGCATTATATCAAGTATCTTTGTTGCATAAAATGTAATTGTACGAGTTTGAAAGGAATGAAAATAAGTGTTTGATACTTATGTGTTGTATTCTATTATGAATGATGAACTTCTTCGGTTTACGTAACGAAGAGGCATAGTTATCTTTGTATAATATGGATGCTTTTGTGATTAATGATGAAAGCTTGTAAGTAATTAGACTAAATTCTTATGAGTATTTAGTAGTTCTAATTTGATCTGGATAATGCAATATTGTAACTTAAATATTGTCTCTCTAGAAGATAGGTTAAAAATTGAGCCTAAAGATACGCTAAACAAGTTGGATTGAATTACTAATCCCTAGTCCTAAGTATAAGAGGACAATAGTAGATTGGATTCTTAATCATTCATAGCTTTAAAATGAAAGGTATGATATGAATTGATTAAGAGAAGCGATAGGCAATCAATGGAGTTTTGGTGCGATCTCAAGCATAGGTTATGAGATATTATGCAGAATCATTGCTTAGAATCGGATGTATTCTAATGACTCCTTGATAGAAACTAGACCATAATACCTCTACCAAGTAATGGAATAATGGAGGAGGGTCGTCTTAAGAAAATGAATCCGAGGGGATTTGGAAAGGCTAACCTTAGGGAAAAGTCTTAAGAAGTAATTTAAACTCTAGTGCGTAACGCTTGTTTTGGGTAGATCTTCTCGGCGGATCTAAAGGTTGACGGCATAAAGTCATTGCGAGGGTTGTACCTCAGAGAAGATTAGGATCTTCTCGAAGTTCAACAATGCGGGTGACTTATGGCGACACCCCTTGCATTGATCGTTGAGATTTACACTTGATTTCCCACGAGTTACCCGGGGACCGATTAAGAGCGTGGTCATGTTATATGTTTGCCTCGAAGATTTGGGGTGTCATGACACCTTTGGTTGAAGCTAAGAGTTGAACCGGTATGTCATCATATCCTAATCCTCGTAGGCATCCATATAACATTATCACCTTGTTAATCTGCCTCAGGAGTGATTCGATTTGTGAAAGAAAGGGTGACGATGTCAGTATAAGACATTCTATATAACATATGAATGGGGTGAAGGGCGTATTCAGATTGGCGAGTATGCCGTTAAGGAATACGAGACATGAAACGATATGTTTCAAATCTTTGGCCAAAGTATCAAAGCTTCTTGATTGCGTTGTCTGATTCACCTAGTCTAAGGGATGAGATGCCGATGAATAATGGTATGATTATTGGTTAGATTCCTTAGATGAGCATTACGAATTCCCAGTTAGGGAAAAGAACGAAAAGTGATGTGTTAAATAAAAACACCGACTCTTATTACTCATGAATAGATCGGTAGATTACCGAGTCATGGAATGAATAGATCGGAAGTACTCCGAGTCATTACAGCTGCATATGGTTGCTTGTTATATGAATGGTTATTTGAATTGTGAGTTCTAAATTATGTATTTAGAACCAGTATGCAATTATCAAAAAAAAAAAAAAAAATTCACTTGTTCTAAAGTTAAAAATGAGGATGTTACAAAATTAATTCATTATCTCACAATATTTATTATTTAAATACATAATTGAGATAAGGCCCACACATCCACCTCACCTAGAGGCCACCTCACCCTAAGACCTAAGTATGTTGTCATAACTAACTTAAGACCTACCCAAACCCTAAAAATCAAAGCCTATATTCCCTCTAACCACATTCTCATCTTCCATTCTAATTGAAAAAAAAACAAACGAGAGAAAATCAAAAGGGAGATGAAACCTAGAAATCCCACCCTAGTTGTTACCCTAAACTACCGCCGAGTAGGAACCACCGTCGGGTTGCCATTTAACCCCAAAAAAACCTTATTTCAAGGTTGGAACATTTCTGAGAGATTGACACATCTTTTGAGAATAAGAGATGAAACCATAGTTGTATGCAAGTAGAACGAGCATTTGTACACGCATCGAGCAAAGCCAACATCAAAGCACAGAGCCATCTTCCTTCACGGGAGCATCTGGGGAAGCGTCAACACCACATCAAGTTCCTTCCATTTGATCACCCACTATTGCCAACCAGACATCAAGCTTGTACAAACAGTAAGTTCTTTGTTAACCAACACTTGTCCATTTATCATTTGGTAGATTCTTTTACTTCTGTTATTAGTTTCTGCTCCCATTTCCATTCCACCACCATTTACCTCCATGCAAACTTGACCATCCCTTCACCCATACCCTTGAACTGCCCATACCTAGATTTTAATCATTCCTGTGCATACCTGAGACCCACACAAACCTTGCCATTTCCCTTCCATTTTCATCTAGCCCCAAATATGTCACCCACCAAGTTTTTACTGAGTTTCATGTACCACGACCATACCAAACATCGGTTACCTACAACCATCACCGGTTAACCTAAACCAACATTAGTCATACTAGACCAATGTCAGTCTCTGTGTTTTTTACCAGAAACCAAGAACAGGGCTTCTACTGTCTACCCAATACCCAAATGGCCCGAGAACCTTACCCTAACCAATACCGTATTACGATAGACACCTTGACCTTGAGATTCGGTCATAGCTTAACTTTGTTGTGAACAAATTTTCTTATTGTAGATGAATGAGATACCTAAATCATTTTAACTACGGTAGGATTCCCTTTATTGTTAGCATTAAAGTTTTTTTAAACATTGGATTGATAAATAAATCAGGAAGTATCACACTTCTCGGATCTAGGATATGCTTAGGCGGTCCACCTGCATATACTATTTAACTTTTATTTGGTGGTCTTGTTTCCATTTTAGGTAGTTCATCCAAGTAAAAAGGAAGCTCTCCTGGTTATATGTGGATCAAGAAGTCATACACACGCAACAACCTACAACCAACATTTTGACTGGTATCCCTCCTATCCCTTTACCCTTATCTGCTTTCAACATTCGAACAAATGCTCTAGAATCGGGTGAAACAATCATACCTTCCCAAGAAACCCCAAGCCGGATCATCCATAGTAACAACCTTATCATGTCATCAAAGTGACCCCTAAGTTATTTTCATGTATCCCCCTAGGTTATTTAGGAAGCAAAAATCATTCAAGGAACTTCTAGAGCAAAGTGTTCAATAATGGAGTTTTGAGCTATTTTGGGAAGGGCTATCATCAGCCTTCCTATGACTAGTGCATCATCTCCAAAGTGTATATAAAGGATAAAATCCATCATGGAGGAGTATTCAAGAGATTAAAAATTGGATTGATTTTGGAATATTTTGAGAAGTTTTAGTGGTTTTGGAGTCATTTCAGAGAAAGCGGGTTTTGGACTTGAAGGAGCTGCTGTGCGCAAAGAAAACTTGAAGTTCAAAGAAATATTATGGGAGCTCCATAATGATTTTCTAGACCAAAAAAATTACCTATGGAAATAATTTTCAGTACTCTACATGGTGGAAAAGACAAGACATCTTGAAACCCCATGCACCTCTCTAGGAAACTCATTCTTTCGGTGCACGGTGGAAAATCCCCGAGAAAAAGGAAAAAAATGGAGTTGTTTCAGTTTTATGAAAGCCTTGATATCCTCACCATTATTCTCAAATGATTTTTTTCTTTCAAAATCATATAAAGAAGCCTTGAAAACTCATTCGAGAGCTCAAGATATGGCCTTCACAAGTTGGCTCTCAAGGTACACTCTTCGATACTTAACCAAGTTTCCAATGGGACAAGTGTCAACATGAGGTTAAAACATATTTTCATGTCCCCATTTCACCTTTTCAAAGTAAAATGAAATGCAAAAAAAAATTCCCGCCCTATTTATCCTCTTGGACACCCATATGAGCCCGACGACTCATGTTAAGCCCCTTTGACCAGTTTGACCAGCTCCTCCACCAACTCCCGCATGCATGCCACTTGTCATTATGAGGCTAGGGCACATTTTTAGCACATTTTTTCCCTTTAAAATGGGACAATAGGGACAATAAAATTCACCCCCAGCCCCTTTTAGCCTTCAGGTCCTCATATGACCATTTTTCGGCCCCTAGGTGCTTAAATGTGGCTTCCCCTTCACTTATCTCATCGAATCAACACTCGCCACTTGTCATGATAGGGGAAAGGCACATTTTTATGTCCCATTTGCACATTTTAAAAGGGACATGAGGGCATAAAAATGTTCCCAACCCTCCCTCCTTCCATTTCAATCTTATAAATAGCGGGGACTTAGTCATTTTCACCATTTTTCATCCCCCACACCTCCAGATGTTGCCGGAATGCTAGAAATTTTTCCAGAGATTCAATCCCATTTTTATCGTCCAATAATATCATTCATGCCCCCATGATCTAATAATAGAAAAACCATGAAGAAATATGGATTTGAAACAAGGAAAAATGAAGTTTTTTTATTGAAGTGACTTCGAAACCCGCAGGGAAGAATTTCTCATATCTAAAAACTTGTGCACGGATCAACATGTCATTTTTGTGATCTTCTAGTTTTTCAGAGGCCATGAGGATCCAAGTGAAATATTTTTAGACACACCCCAGATTTTTGCAGCAAAGAAACCCCAATTTCCTCACGGAAAAAAATGAAATTTAAAATCTCTTGTTCGACATCGGATTGAGTTGAAAATTTAGAGGTGCACTGAGGAGCAAAAACCCATATCGAGAAATTTTGTTTCATTGCAAATTGAGGCCCAAAAATCCACTTTCCAAAAATAGTAAGCCTTCCTACACATGTGCTTACTATTTAAGGTAAGTCATCACCAAAAGTAGTTTTGGTGAAGACGTGTGCACCAAGGATAACCAGAAGGTCAAATTGATTGATCAAGTGTCGAAAATGGTGAAAATGGCCATTTACTAAAAATAGTAAGTTCCTTATAGGGGTACTTACTATTAATAATAATTCATATCAAAATAATAGTTCTTGCAAAAGGAGTGCACAAAGGTAATAATTCAAGCTAACATCACTGTTGGGGTCAAGAGAAGTGAATTTTGACACTTACTAAAAATAGTAAGTTGCCTTTTCCAAATATAGTAAGTGTCAAGGAAACATGAAGTTCAAATTCATAGGGGTAAAACTAGTGCAGGATCTCTCATCAGAGTATGCTAAGGTGGGTGACAATGATGTCACCTATATGGATCTTGATGATCTTAAGTCACGCATGCTAGCTAACCGAAAAGGGAAAATTGAAGAAAAAGTGTTCATAAGTGGCATCTTTTGCAGCTCAATTTAATAAAGAGTTCAAGGGAGTTGAGATCTTTCCAGTGGCACAAGACCGAGATCGGTCAGGTAGTGAGATCAAGTCAACATGAGCGGCTTCTTCTTCAGCATGATTTTTCCCTTTTCTTCTTTCTCTCTCTTCTCTTCCTACCCCCAACGTTCTCTCTCTTAAATGTTCTAATTCTTCATTGGGTTTTCACTTTTTCATATGTCTTTAATATAATTAAAAAGTAACTTAATTTTCTATTGTAATAAGTCACCTTTATGCTATAAAAAGGGACTTAATATTTTCCTAGGAAGGTGAAAAGTTTCAAGTTTTTAAATACATATGAAAGGTCATTGGGGGGTAGATGAAGAGTCATTTCTCTTCTTATAAAATGTAAAGGCTTCCCATTCCAAAGGGGTTATAAAAATTTTATTTCATGAGAGAACATTTTCTTATTTCCTTGTGAAAGAGCAAAGAGTTAGCCAATTCTTCCACTTCTCCCCTCCATATTTCATCCATTCTCATGTTATGTACAACCTTGTTGAGATGTTAATAAAGGAAGAAGTTTCAGTTTTCCAAGGCATATGAATGTGTGCATCTTTGTATGCATGGTTTCCTCTATCCAAGTAGCATCAAAGCTTTGTTGTTTTCTTCTCATAAATGTGTGTTGAAATTTCTAATTAGTGTGTGCAGGAATCTGATATTCTACCCACAACATTAATTCCCCTCCCTCTTTTCTCACTCCCTTTCCTGCTCTCCAAGCAAAGTCTTCTCTTGCAGGTAACCACAAACTTTTATCGCAAGGTCATTAGAGTGTCCTTATTGGGTCAATGGTCGAAAGGCCACCAAAATAACTCATTTCATCATGCATAGCTACACTATACAAGTAGAGGGACTCAGATTCCCATAGCATTAGCAAGAAGTCCAAAAAAATTTCCACCCAACAAATTTTCTCTCCAACACTACCCAAGAAATTCTTTCCATGAATCATTTGTGTCTCAAGTTCATTCACATTAAGAAAGTTATCATTATTAAAGGCATCCCACCATGCACACAATTGCCTCTACCTCCCCTTGATGACATCCTTCCACTAGCTTCCGCATCTATGCCTCCTAGGCCTCTCAAATCTAAGTCACATTCTACACCTAGTTCTCTTATTTGTACACTACCTACTTCAAGACCTTGTTGTTCACATCGGTCCATTAGCCCATCTCGTTTTCCTAAGTCCCTACTCAAGTAGCCCCTTCACATAGGTGTTCACCACCTCCTTTACCACATAGGTATCCTTCACATGTACATCATTACTCTCATACTCCACCAATCTTAGAGCATCGTCACATGCCTTTATCTCCTCGGACATCGGGTGGAGGGCCCTTTCCCTTCACTATCATTGGATATCCTTCTATCCTTCTCACACTTGGGGGGCATCACACTTTCTTCCCCCTTCCTAGCATCATCAGTTTTCTATAATATTTACTATCATTCTTTATGTTTCATACCTCATCTTTCTTAGTACTCTTAGACATCTTGATACACACCTTATATCGTTATTACTCTATGATGCACTCTAGTTCCATAGTTCATACTCGATTGCTGGGTCTGATTCTGAAATGAACCTCACATTCACTACACATTCCATACTCAGCACTTCACAATATACGCTTTCTAGCACACATTTTCAAACCATTTCTCGGTGACACACTCTTGTTTTATGGTTCATTCTTGACTGCTAAGGGGGAATTTATAAATGAACCTCATCTCATACACATCCATTGGGGGCACATTTCTCCTATCACATTCACACATTTCATACCATTCCATCACACTCACACATTGCATTTGCATGTTTTGGTTGCATTTACTCTTTATCAACTTATTTTATCTACATGTTACACTTTCTTTCCATGCTAGATTGATTCTTAGTACATCATCATCTTTCTATATATATATATATATATATATATATATATATATATATATATATATATATATATATATATATATATATATATATATATATATATATATATATACGTGTCAACTTGTCCTTTTGAGGTGAATGCAGATCACTTACATGTTATTACACACTCCAATGATGCTCGGAATTATATCCTTTTCTAGTCTCTTTGAGGCTCCCGGGAGCATCTACCTTTCCTAATCTCACAGATTACAAGTGTTATTATTTAATCATAAATTATTTCTTATTCTTACTATCACATTACTTTCCATTGATACATACATGCTTTGACATACTTTTTATCTTTCTAACATGTTAACGGGTTCTTCATGTATAGAATTTTCTTTACTGAGGACCATATTCCACCATGGTTATCGCCACACTTTACTTGACATTGTTCTCCATTGTATGCTATTATTTGCGAGCTATTCCCTTTGTCTTGTATGCTCATTGTATGCTTTTGGCAGCTTCATCCATGATTGTCTTCTAACATTATCGGTAATGTCATGTGTTTGAAACCCTTTTTCACAGTCTATCTTGTATACACACTTACTTGTTACATTGTCTTCTCTTGCATGTTATTTTTTACTACTAATGCAAGTTAATAGCCACTTTGTTTGAATTTTCCTTGGTTTCTACTATGCACATCCCCCTATATGGATACAATACAAAGCACAACATCAAGTCCTCTCTTTTGGACCACACACTCCTACAGTCATCACATGCACCCCAAACGAGGGGGAATGCATTGGGTGAATAAATCACCCCTAAAATAGCTCAAATCTCTTCACGGTATAGGAACAACATAGAAATACAATCATATAATGGCCCAAAATCTTACTTGGGTCCTCAAAGCATAGCATAAACACTAGCATCCAAACTCATAAAGTAGTTCCCAAGTGCTTGTGTCCTCCCCTGGATGCTAATGTCCTAGGGCACACACATTCATCTTCTCATATCAACATAGTTCACATAATCCTTCATAGAATATCTATAGTTATATGTACATTCCTTTAGTTACAACATGCATGCAATCTCCTACAATCCATTTCAATTAGAACAATCAATACAATTAGAATTAATTCGGGACAACAGGAACAAATCAGGGATGTACCATCTACAGTGGTGCTTATCGGGAAAAGTCATGGATGGAGAGTAACACTATACCTCTCTCCCCAAAAATTTCTCTTTAGCATGAGATCACCTAAAAACTCACACTTGGCGTGAGATCGCCCAAAAAACTCCCTTTGGTATGAGATCACCCAAAAAACTTGCTATTGGCATGAGATCACCCAAAAAAATCACTCTTCACCATTAGGGCATGTTTCTATCCTTTTACACTCTTTTACATCAAGTGCACACTTTCCTTTACTACTACTTTTACAAACTTTTACATACTTTTGCATACTTTACTCATATTTTTCATATACATGACTTTGACCAATTTTTCACTCTTCTTTAGTAGGCCCATCCTTAATACATAACAAGAAAAATCCTACAACAACAAGTACTGCATACACAACCTATACAACAAAACACATACACTTTTCCCTTAAGGTCACTTTCCTTTCCTATTCTCGCATGCTTCACTTTGCATCATTCCACGACTCACTTGTCCACTTAGCACGCTCTTCGTTGCATGCTCTATATGGTTATTAGGTATGCATCTCTTATTTACTCTATGTTATCATGTATTCACTTAACAAAATAAAGTGGGGGAAAATGTAGACACAAAATCACGCACTTAGGTACATTTCTAGGTCTTAAAAGCATGTTATCATTTACATGATTCCTAAGTAAGAAAACTAGTGGTTGACAACTATATTTGGTCTCTTTTTTTATTTATTTCTTTCTCTTTGGTCTCACACACCATATAGCTAAGTTGAAACTTTACTTGTTTATCTTTCATTGCTTCAAACACCAACACCCAGTCGAGACAGAAGTGCCCAGGTGCTCTTGTCCCCTCTGGGCGTCGCTGACCCTTTTTCATCTTACTCACTCTTTTTGGGTCTATTTTATCTTTTGGGAATCTTTTTCACTTATTGTTTGGCCTTCTCGTTGTCAATTATGAAATTCAAAAAAGGGGATCGTATAAATACATAATCATGTTTTCAAAATAAAGAACTAAGAACTAAGAATTACTATCATCACCTAAGATTGCATTCAAAAGGTGTCTAAATCACTCCAAGGAATTCATCTAGCATCAATTCAATGGTCAAGGGATGTATCAACTCTTCATACACAACATAGGAAGGAGAAGTTCATTTATTCCATCCACACATTTTACTACATTACTACATTTTAGCTACATCTCATTATCAAGTGCAACTTACACAAGGGCATCATGGGGTAGAATTTCTACACACACTCACAAGAACTACATGGATTCTCGAGATGTAGTGCGGCTTAGTTGTAAGTTTACTCTCGGGGTGACCATCGGGATCATTCGAATCCCAATTATACATTTTATTTTTTTAGGTTTTATGTGGTTTTTGGGCTTATACAGTGAACTTCTCTTTTGCAGTTATAGATACCTTCGAAAATCAAGGAGTGAATATCAAGATATCAACGAGAGAGTAACTACAAAACCCTAACAAAACAAATGAAGGAATATTCGAGCTCTTGCATAGTCACCCCTATCCATCACTTTGGGCACCCTTGTCTAACATTATTCTAAGAGTCCATATTTTACAAAGATCAATTATGATGTTGTTTGTATCTTTTCATTCCAAATCATTTCCAGATTATGCGGATATTAGCTAAGTCATGTTTTCTCTATCTCTTGCTTAGGGTTTCATACTTTATATCTTATTTTCTTGTGTCATTACTATACTTTATCATTTGAACATCATTTACTTTGCAATACTTATATTTAATTTCAATTTAAATTAAATTATAACCTAGGATTATTATTATCCCATAGTCCTCAATTTTTTCCACTCTGATAGTTACTTCAATAGCTTATTTTTTGGTTAAAATGTATGTGTGTGTGTGTGTAACCGTAAACCGTATTTTACTGTGCAACCCTTGTACAAACTAGGTAGCTTTATTTGACTCAAAAAAATTTATATTTTCTTTATTCATCACATCTGAGAATTTGAGATCATAATTTTTATTGATTCTCATAGTCTCTATTTAATTTATTTCAGATCTGAAATTTCTCCCCAACACATTTTTCTTTTGAATTCTTGATTTAATGCATTCGGACATCCTACAAATTCTTTGAACTTAATTGTCTTAAGTAAATGGATTCAAAGGCTCTTCCTTATAGTGTATGTATTAGTTCACATTTCTTGGTATTATCATTGGTGACTCTATTCACACCCCATCATATGTCACAGGTCAATAAATAGTGTTTAGGAATGGTAGTTCCATCATATGGTTGTAGGCTTGTAAACAGATTGGAGAAATGAGCCATTATGCCTCCTAGTCCCAATTGATTTCCTAGTTGAATTTGTGTAGTTTGAAATCTCAAATTCTATCTTGAATTTAAGTGTGTTTTAGGTTGTGACTTGTTCACTCCAATACTTGTATTATCCATGCTAGCTTCAAGTTTTTCTTCTTATGATTCTTCAAACTCTGGAAAACTGACCTTGTATTTTGGGCTACTTTGGAACTATTGTTACTATCTTCTTCCCTTCTTTCACAATTCCCTCTTAATGTAATTCTCTATAATGGAGGACTATGTAATGAAAACTCTACTTCTCTTGTGGCTTCTCTTATACCAATTTCTTCTACTCTTGATTTTAGTATTGATGATGTTTCAAAATTTTGTTCCAATCTTCTTCGCAATTCTTGTAGAATTTTGAATTATTTTATGTCATTTAAGTAATCCTAAGTAATCAATTATCTATCGGCTCCAGGGGATATATATCCAATAAGATTGGTATTATAATATTTTTGGGCAACCGAGAGTCTAGTTGTATTATTTCTTCATTTTATATTCTTGCTTGATTATCGAAAACTAAGTTTTCCATAATGGTTTCTCGAGATCAACATCTATTTCTTTCTTAATATACTCCTAACTACTTCTAATCAGTTATCCTTTGTTTCATTTTATCCTTTTTTTCTCTTTGGATTTCCATTTTCAGTTCATTAGCTTATTTTTGGTTTCCTCGTTAGGGTCCATGCTTCTATGTGTACCCTCTTGATCACTTTGTTTCCTTTCTTTCTTGTTTCCTTGGTATTTAGAGGTGGATTCATTCCCCTTCTTTAGAAAATCCTCCTACTTTACTCTTATACACAATTGGTTTTTTCTTTCCCCAAAATTATTTCCACTTCCATGTCTATTGTGAAGTCTTATTTCTCTCTACATCCTTTCCATTCTTCTCTTTTATTTGTCTGATCTTTGTCAAACCCTTCCATATTACTCTTTAGCTTCACCCCTTCCCTTAATATTCCTCTTATATGATTACATCCCCTTAGTGCATACTTGACTAGTCCATACTACGCGGAATCAACACTATGGCCTTTTCCATAGCCAACATTTTGACCAGCAATGGTAACTTCTTAACAAATTTTCCCCTTAATCCAAGTAGAAAGTGTGCTTTAACATAATCAAATGAGAAAAAATTTGAACAAATTTAGTTGCATATCTTTCAAGAGTAGTCTTCATCCTATGATCAACAACACAAGTCCATGAAACATCCAAATTCCATAATATTTCCTCTTTTTCCTCCATCCATTTGTATTCTTCCTTGGGCTCATTTCAAAAGTAATAGAATTCTATCCATGATAATTAGGTGGCCAACAACTCTAAAAGTTTGCACCAAAATATCATAAAGATCTACGTAGATGTGTTCTAAATTGACTCTTTTAACTGATATTATTTTCGTTATCTCTTCATCTTAGGAAAAAAAATCATCTTCTCCTCTAGCCATCTTTCTACATCTCTTTTACTTGGTATTCATCTTATAATTTTTAGGTCCCAACATTGGAACCATTATTAGCAGATGTTTCTAGATTACAACATCATAACTTGTAACAAGTTGTAGTCTAGCTTAAAGCAGGGAATATACGAGAAAGTTTCATTTGCGCAATAGAGTATATACCAAGATTTAAGAAAAGAGAACCATATCACAGGAATCTCATAATGCAAAACATAATCAAACAAAGATATGTAATAACACGGATGGGGAAAAGAAACAATACTTTGAAGTACTTTCTATTAGGATCCAAGATCAACCTTCTTACAATCAGATTACATAGCTTTATACAAAATGTGATGACTGTTGAATTACCAGTCCTTTCATCTCTTCAGAATATTATCATATTCTCTACCTATGCATAGAGAATCTATACATTATATCTTTTGTCTTATATTACTATATCCATACAAAAGAATTATGAAATCATGAAATATATCCATGTCATTTTGTTGTCACATTTTACTATCCAACAAAGATTGTGACTTTGACGTAGACATTGCAAGAAGGCACAATGATAAGGATCCAAATGTAACCCATATAGGGCATATGGCTACCTATGACATGTACTTCTAGTGGATTTTAGGTTGTCGATTGAGTAAATGTGTATCTTAATCAGGTCGAGTGAATGGACAAAAGTTCTAGAAATTTCATTTATGAAGTATCTTTTAACCATGGTGTGTCCAATCTTAACTAAGATAAAGAGGGGAGGTTCATTTACATAAAAGAGAATCTCATCATAGATCATGGAATCAAGAGGAAATTGAATGCATTAGGGATGATTGATAAATAGATTAGTAGAAATGGAAATCTCTTCACATTGATGCATGATGCTCTCTTTTGAACCATATAGGGTAGGTTGTTACCCCAAAGTGGGTGGAAAAGGGATGTTCATAGAAAAGAGTATTGACATAAGACATTCACGATGTTTGGGTGAGGCACAAATGAGTTCCAAGAATGATATTTAACTAGGAAGGAGAGAGATTTTTGTGAGAGGGTCCCAAACTCTCGAATTGAATTGTGTAAAAGTATGAACCTAGGTAAGGTCAGTATAGATACCATCTAAAGGAGGACTAATAGAGATATTTTATTCTCATTTTTTTGGCATGTTGACAAGATTGATCATGGTAGAAATATCTTCATAGGGGCTGATGGCATAAAAACATTTAGAACTAGAAGTAGACAGGATCGACCATGTAGGTTGAAAATGAATGTTGGAATTTGGGGAAGTGATGATGTTACATTTAGGATCGGTTGTATAAGAGTGACTACATAGGTTCCAACAGTATTTACATAAACTATGGGATCAAGAATGGAAGAATGTTCAAGTTTTTTTTCCCATGAAGATCATGGATAGATGACTATGTAGAATTCATCTTGAACATAGGAAGGATATAAGGGTTTGATACATGTGATAATACATTTGGTAATGTCCATATGTATTGTACTCTCCATGGATGCACTAGTAAAGGGATATGAGGTGTTAGTGGCATTAATGGTAATATTTTTAGTCGAAACATGACTACGATTAGGTTATTCAGACTTGGAGTGATCATGAAGAGGATCATTGTAAATTTTAAGGCATTCATTAACTTGATGAATCACTTCATTTCAATGACATTGTTGGGATTTTTTTCATTCCTTGATGGATTCATCTATACATTCTAGAGTGATGGCCTCATGTTCAAATTTTTTTCCAAGGAATAAATTATATGGAAAAGATCAAGGGGAAAGATAGCTATCATAGGAATGTCCCTAGTTAGCATGTTACAAACAAAATTTACTTTCATCATGTCGTTGAGGAAGAGGTTGAGAAATATCTATAACCTTGGTGAATGTTCGGGGTAAATGTTGTCTCAACACATCCTTGGACAGAGGTTGTGACAGTTAGCATAGGAGGAAGAATGGGAATTTCCTTCTGATTTATAGGTAGATTGATAAATTTTATGGATAGTCTTATTGAAAGAAGTGCCTTGAGGAAGAGCATTTTTCAATCCTTTGTCAATGCATTCTTGTTTATAGGATGCATGAGTAATTGAATTTTTTTGGGTGGTTGTTTCTTTGGAGAAGGATTTCATGAGTTAATCTTGGCATTTGGCCTACTTGAATTCTTATTATAAAGAGGTAGGGTAAAAGGATCTTACATTGTATTGAAGGATAGGCTCGAGTGCCTTAAGGAATAGTTGAAAAAACTTTCTTGGCCCTAATGGATAAGGTATTCCAATGTTTGATGAAATTTTTGGTAGATTCATTATCCATTTATTTTTAATTGATTAAAGCATTAATGTTTTTTCTAGGAAGATCATGATACTAAAATTTATTGACTAGGAAGTCATCAAGCTTCCAATCTCAAAACTAGATTTGGGTAGAAGAGTATGGTACCAATATAGGGAATCTCATGTAAGTGTCTTAGCTAAGAGTTTAGTGGTAGCGTAAAAAATTGTTTTGACCAAATATTTGTAGATATTTTGAAAATCATTAATATGAAGGGTAGGGTCAATAGAAACACCATAAGTGATGGAAGGAGTGATGCCTCCAATGTCAATAGAAGTAATTTACAGAGCGAGAGGTTTTAGATTGAAGATTATTTTCATGGATATGAGGTTGTGTAATGGGTGCTCCTTTAATTCCAACTAGGAGAGGAAGGGGTGACCTTACTTTGTCATGCCCCAAGAGACCACTTGAGGTCAACTAGAAATTTGATATACATTGGCTTGCATTTACAAAATATGATTTACACTCATATTTTTTTGTTGAGTTAGGTGATCAATTAGTTGTATGATGAGTTGAGTAGGATTAATATTTGGAGGAATATTTGTGTTATTGGTTGGATCATGATTTGCTCCATTTAGAGGAGGCTTACTTTGATTGATATTTAAATCCAACTTCTGAGAAAGGTAGTCTTCAATGCAATTTTGTAGCATCTTGGGTGACTCTCCTATATACTTAGGAAATTTTTGAATAAATGTTTGCATAGCGGGAGAATAATAAGACTCGAGGACATCTTTAGGTTCCCCTTCTTCTTTAGTTTCAAAGACATAGTTTTGAATGTTGGATCTGGTCTCTACATTTTTGAGGTGGAGGTTTTGGCTTCTTAACATTAGTTCTTATGGGAAATAATTAGTCTAATTAATAACTATCTTAGGAAAACCATCACCCTCGGGATTATTGTAGTCGTAAAGAGATGGATTAATAGAGTACCAAGTGGAATCATTGAATAAATGCTCCATAGTGAAGTAGGGATGCTTGAAAAGGGCCTTCTAGAAATGTTTTTCTAATGGGATCATCCATGTAGAGATATTGCATAAGGGCTATAGGCGTCTAAAGAGATGGAATAGAGTATACAAATGATCAATCATGTAATAGGGTTTTGCATGAGGGTCAATGTTGTAGAAATGGTAGAAAAATTAAGAAGTAGATTGAATTTGATCTAATTTAGGGAAGAGTAAGTTTCACGTTGGGCTCACTAGATTATAGTGAATTCAATGTGAAGGTATAAGATGAAATAAAATGTTAATGTGAATATGACTCAATTAGAAGAGCGATTAAGACTCATTTCAAGCTCACCAAAGTGTATGATAGGAAAAATATAGGTTTTCATATGGGTTCTCAAATATAGGGATCCAATCTAAGTCCATACACATGATGTAGATACAAAGGTGCTTAAGGAGTGTTAGTGTCATAATTATAGAGGATGATGACCCTAATAATGAATTTGGATAAGTTTGACACAGTCGAATAATAAATAACACTCTCATTGTATTAGATAAATTGAGTTCATACAAATTTATAGGATAACATATCCTATTATTTAGGAATCCAACTAACTAAAAATCTCCTATAATAGCTCAAACCTATTAACATAATATTATTTATAACAATATTACATTTTAACAAATAATATGTTATGCAAAATATATTGTTTGTTACAATAATATATATAACTAACCAACCATACTAACATACTAATTTACCATACGGTAAATTAATTGATTACATGAGAACATTAGATTTCCTAACATTCCCCCCCTTAATGTTTACATGGTAGCAAAAGAACTTTCACACTTCCTCTGCAGCCTGTCGCTCGTGCTTGCTCATGATCTTGGTACAAAACTCGAACTAAAGACTAGAAGAAGGAACACATCAACTTCTTATCAACCATGCACTGTCGGAACACATCAGACCGACGAGGATGGGAACACGCTCAGGAATCATATGTTTATCAACCGAGACACTCTAGAGAACACATATGACCTATCAGTGTGGGAACTCAAGCAGAACACATCTGAGTAGCCTTCAATGGTTTTCCAAAGGCTAACCACAAACCTAGGTATGAACAGAACACATCTGACTATTCAACCTCTTCAAGACTCATGATGTTGCATTTCATTGTGCTATTTGTTCTTCACTATGTTATTACATTGGGAATAATGTAGGAATAGCCACATATACATGTGAACAAGAATGAACCTTTGTTCTTATTTTTCACACCACACTGAAATCCACACCACACAAACTGAAACTAGAACATTGCAAAATTGAAATGCTAAAATCAAACACACATAATGTTAAAATAAGGCACACCACTCACACATGTGTCACCAAATCAATGAAGCGGCCCCATCGTTGGAAACTAACGAGAGGTCATTGGTTTTCCTCCATCCTCCGATGCCTTCGTCCTCCAAAGTGTATGTGTTGCTTAACTCGGCAGAAGATGCAAACATAAAGCACATTTTTTTCCACATTGGGCTTATTCTTTTCTTGCCTGTTGTAATGTGAAACACTTTTCTTTACCGGACGTCGGGTAACATCGAAAATACGTCCATATGGAAAAAAAAAAATCAAACTTTTTATAATAATATGATGTTTGAATTTGACACAATAATATTATTGATAAGACACTATTTTTAATTTTTTTGACTTTTGAAAACATTGACTCAAAACTTTGAAATAAGACATAACACCTTTTAAAATACCACATAGGTTATTTTGACAAATATATTTCTTAGTTGATTTAAGACAATAGACTTAAAATGACTAACTGTAGATAATTAATTACATAACCATTAGACATCAACAATTATTTGGACCACTATTAAAAAGTAACAAAAGACCAAGACACGTTACACCAAGGATTAATAATTATCAAGACTAATGTTTGCAAGGACATCCAAAGATTTGGATTTGACTATCTTAAATATTGGACCGACTAAAACAAATAATGCTTTGACCGACCATAAAACTGAGAATTTGATAACAACTAAGAAAAATCAAATTAGCTTAAAGGATGGACCTGTGTGGATGCAATTTACGGTGTTTAAACCAAAACGCGTTGATGGTTGAAGTTCCATATAGCTTGGATCTGACGGGAGAAGAAATTTGTGTGCTCAAGTCTTCAAATATATTCTTTTCAATAGAGAATTGGATCTGTGGTACAGCAAACTGAACATAAAACCCCACACTCCACACCGATTTCTCTGATTATTGCCACAACATTGTTCTTGAGACGTCGATATTTCTTACCTATCAATGTCTGCGCTGGGATGTTGGCCGAGGTTCCAATCTAACTGTACATGCTTTCATTGGCCAATATGAGCAACCTGAAATGTTAAACAGAATGCACTGTCGGTTCTACCAGAGCGCAAGATTGTGAAACCGCGTGCTATGGGGGTCAGAGAAATATGTTGAGAAAAACACAATCAGATCTGTGCATCAACTCAAAGGTGGAACATTCAAAATCCAATGCTATTTGGAATATTTAGAATATCAAACAATTATCACAATAGAAAATAATCATATCTGTTTCAAATAGCTGATGCAGGAATTTCTTTGGAATCAAGTAAGATTAGAGAAGCTTGCATGTGGATCCCAAATTTGGATTGAGTGTTCACTGCGCCAAACGAAAATTTTACAGGCTCTCCCGCCACTCCCACGTAACAAGTTATTTACTCACAGAAAGTATTTTCTATGATCAATGCAGAGAACAACTGTCAAATAAATTATAACCAGAATCCAATGCAACCCCATCTTTCAGGATGACTTTATTCTGACTGAAAACAAGATAGTATAATAACAAATTGAAATTGTATATAGGAATGAGGATTCAATGAATTCCAACTGAAAATCATTGAAACTCCATTTTAGATAAGAGGATCTCACATTGCCCTGATACCAAATAATGAATTTGGATCAGTTTGACACACTCACTCTCACTGTATTAGATTAATCGAGTTCATACAAATTTATAGGATAAGATATCCTATTATTTAGGAATCTAACTAACTAAGAAATCTTCTATAATAGCTCAAACCTATTAACGTTACAATATTACGTTTTAACAAATAATATGTTATGCAAAATATATTGTATGGTTGGTTATATATATATATATATATATATATATATATATATATATATATATATATATATATATATATATATATATATATATATAACCAACCATACTCATTTACCATACGGTAAATTAACGATTATATGAGAACAAGAGTAATCACCTAACCCTAAGATAGATATAGGTTTTGAAGGCTTACATCTAAGTTAAAGATAGGTCTTCTACTAGGATTCATAACAAGAGTAATCAGGGGATGGATAAATCCATGGGGTGTAATATAATAATACAATGTAATAGATCAAAGTAAACATACATCTACTCTAGTCTATAGCAATGAATGACCAACATACAACATGCATGTGTAAGATAAAATACTAAGAAGGGTTAGAAATACTTACTTGTAGCATGTGTGTATGCATAATCCTCCCTAGAGACAACAACATTGAGAGAGAATTGCTATGGGTGGAGAAGGGGAAAGATCAACAAGAATATCTCCAGTCTTAACTCGCTATAGTGACCCAAATGCAAACGAAGTAATCTCCATGACTCCAAGTCCAACAACTATGTACAAAATAGTGTGAAAATATGTGAGCTATAAGTACCTTCATGTATGAAAAAGTAATTTATTGGTGGTGATTTATTAAAAATAAGGCGGAATATATATGTACCTGATGACATCGCCCACGGGTGATGTCTTCGAGCATGGAAAATCCTAAACCAACACTATCACCCATGGGAAATGGCATCGTCTTTAGGGAAACCCTAAGGTCAAATGATGAAAAACATGGGAGATTGAGGACAAAAAGCAAATAGAGGAAAATGAAGAAGGTCCAATATGACTAAAAGCATGGATAATAACATGTAATATGTAAAAATAAGTAGACATAATAAATCAATTGGACATAATGGGTGTATTGCATGAACAAATGGAAGAAATGAGGCAAGAGTAGGGTAATTATGGCATAATATTGACATATCTCAAATGATGTAGTTATCCCACGTGACCAAATATGATCACACCCTAATCCCGATAGGCCCATTAAGGCACCCACTTAAGAGGAAGATGCATTGGCATCCCCCGCACAAAATAAATGGTTAGCAAGCATTAAAAAATTAGGTGTATACACATCCATGCATACTTTATATAGTTGATCATTATTTTTTTAGGTTTAACGGTGTTTAAGTAGACTTGATAATTTACTTCACCCTAGAGATATAACTAGTGAAGATTTTGAAATGTATGTATTATTGATCCGGATTAGTACTCGAGGAAAGACTAACCCATATTAGCGTTCAAACAAGGATTTATGAAATTTTAATGTTAAATAGTACTAAAATGTTTTTTTAGCAATTAATGATCCATATGAGTATTCGAGTAGGAGTGATCCAATTCAACGATCAAAGTATGATTTTGAAAAGTCTTCAAATATATTTTTAGCATGTTTTTATAGCTTTTAGTATTTTACATTATTTAGGGTCTTAGAGCATGTATGGCATTTGGATCATATGAAAATAGCCAAAGTATTATTGTCATTGTGGCTTTTTTTATTTCACTTTTTCATTTTTCCAACAGATCATGTGGTTCACCAATTGAGTCAACGGACTAGGAATATGGCCCAAACAAGGAGCACTAAAAGTAAGAAAAATATAATAATAGAATTATTTAGGTTTCCATCATGCTTATGCTTTGATAATGTGACTTATGGATTCATCAAGTTGGATTTATTCATGCTCTGACATTTCAGACACAATATGTGTGTCCTTTATCAAGGAAAAGTTGATTAGATTCGAATATTAATAGCATTGAATACCTCCTAAATGATGATAGAGAATGATAAATACAAAGGGGGAAGGTATTTGACTACCTCATTTACCAAAGTATTGAGATATTTTGGCAAAGGGATCTTTGAATCTATGCAACACTTGAGGAAGGTTAATGTTGTAATCAAATTGTATAATTTCAACTTCAATTTTGAAAGAGAATTAAATCTTTATAGGTGTCCCTTCCATATTTGGAAACGATATAATTATCCAAGTTCACATTATGCTCATTATTTGATATTTTGACTTTTTGGATTCATCATGTTAGATTTATTCATATGATCTCGATGTTTTAGAGACAATAATTGTGTCAAATTCTAATATTAACAGGATTGACTACCTCCCTAAATGATGATAGATAAAATCTAAAGGGGGTAGGTAATCGGCTACCTCAATTACTAAAGTATTGAGATATTTTGGAAAATGAATTTTTGAATCTTTCAGAACGTTTGAGGAAGTTAACGATGTAATCAAATGGGATAGTTTTAATTTCAATTTGATTACAATGTTAACCTTCCTCAAGATTTTTCATTTTGTCAACTTTTACCCATCCGAATTCAGTCCAGTAAGTGGATATATATCATCTGCATGTAGGGGAACCCTTTATTTACTATTCCTAATGGCCTTACATATTTTTCATTGTTTCACTATAAAGAAGATGGTTTTGAATAAAGAGATGATTTTTTCAAGTTAGATTATATATATATATATATATATATATATATATATATATAAGTTAGAGGTTGCATGTTTGTAAGTATTAAGGCATACATCTATCCTATAGAATTTTTCCATTTGTATAAATCTTCATTTTTAGGGAATTTTAAGGCATACATCTCTCTTATAGAGTTTGTCTATTCTGCATACATTCTCGATTGCAAAGATATTCAACATACATCTCTCCTATAGAGTTTTCCCAATTTGTATACATATTCAATAAATTTATCGTACTTATGCAATAATGTTTTAGTTTTGCAATAGAATTCTTTAATTATGCAATTTCGGATATTTATTATGAATGTATTTTTATGATCCTCATGTGTGGATTTCACTAATTCCTCAAGGTTTTGGTGTAACGGTTCATTACATTTAGTATCAAAGCAACCATCCACGTTTAAGTCTCGTCATGGGTGGTGATTGTGTTCAATGAAAGGTTTTGCAAGAGCTATTGAAATGGGATAAGAAACGCTCAAGAACCCCAAAGCTTTGTGATAAATCCCCTCAATAGACCATATGATAAGAAATGAGCAAGGAATCCTATTTGCATGCATTAGCTTGAAGTAAACAAGCAACTTAAACAAATGAAGTTAACCTCTATTCTTGAAAGCTTAAAGTAAATAAACCTAAAAGGATCTAAGCAATCGGTTTATGATTCAAGAGAATGGGATCTCACCATTAATGGATTCAAGGCCAATGGTTCTTCCCATTTACTCCATGTTATGTGATAGAAATGCAAAAGCAAAGCAAATAGCTCAATAAAAGGTCCTAATCCTAGCAATAATACTATAGTTTAGGTCGGAGGAAAGAAGTGTTCTTAGAAATAAGAGGGGGTAGTAGGTTATTTATAGTTTTCCATTTGGGAAATGGGAGGCTTTTGGTGCATGTGGGACTAAAAGGGAGTCAACAAGTTAATTAGCAAGTCAAAGTAAGATTTGACTAGTTTTAGAGAGAGGTTGATCATGGTTAAGACTAGCTAACCATGTTTAGAGGGTAATTAATCTTATTTAGAGAGAAATTAGGTTTCTGCGAGGGTTCTAAAAGGCCTAATCAATCCAATGAAGCGGATTGATATTCCAGGGAGCTAATAGAGATGGTAAAGAATAGATTATTAGCCAAGAAGATGCTATTATAACCTATTTATTTAGTTTACAAGAGGAAATACAACCAAAAGAGTGTCATAAGAGGGGAGTTAGATAGATCTAACTGATGAGGTGTTGCCAACTTGCAAGAAGAGGACTAGCTAGGGAAATATTTAGGGATAATGGTGCTTTAATCAAACTATAGGTCTATACATTTACCCCTCTTTGTGGTGATGTAAGCTACGTCATTTCAAATAAAGTAGACAAGTACAAATGAGTAGAAAATTTTGAAGGGGTAGAAGAAAAATTAATAGGATGAAGGATGAATGATGCCCCCTCGAGTATCGATGGGGTGACGGGGAAACTCTATCAATGATCAAAAAATAAAGTGGGAGAGAAAGTGAGAAGAAAGGATATGAGAAAGTAAAAAAGGGATATTGAGCTATCCACAAACCAAAGTGCTTTATAGAAACAATACATAATCATCATTTTTTTAGAACCCTCATCATCGGTCCTTATTAAGATATAAGCATACGAAGGAGGCGTAAAATGACATGAGAAGCCAAAATACGAACAAACTTCTATTGTTAAAAATGGCCCAACTCCATGCAACATACACGAATGTAATGTAATACAAGAAATAAACAATCTCACTTAATAGGGAAATAAGTACAATCACACGCACTTAAACCAACAATGTTCAAGGTAGTTCCACAAAGACTTTGTTATCAAGATGTAGTCCCAAATGTTCTGATAAATGACAAGGGTGAAGGATGATGCCCCAAGCAATGTGTATAGTGCAAGGGAAAAGATGGAGGACACTTGGGTCCAATGAAAAAGTAATGTGCATGACAAAAATAGTACCAAGCAACTGATAGTGCCCCAGTACATGCATTTAAGTAAGCAATATAGCTTGTGTAGGTGATTCAAGATTTAGATGTTCCGCAAGTCATTTTTTCAAAATATTTGAAAACGTCAGCAAGATATAGGATGAGTGCCATGCGAGAGACACAGATTTCAGTTGTAAATGAGCGTTTTACCAATTTTTAGTCCATTTTTGAAGTATTTCAAAGTTTTGGTTTTTAAATGGTTTCACAATTTTTAATTTTTTGATTGGTCAACATAACTTGTATAAGAGATCAAAGATCTCCTAAAAATATGTGCAACTACCTAAAGGCAAAGGCAAAGGCATTAGTCAACACATAAAATGCCTCGCGAGAAGAATTACAAGCCAAAAATAATTATTTAATAAAAATAATCATTACGATAGGTGAAAGATAGAGGAAAAATAGAAGAAAAATGATAAGAAATGACACTGAAATATGCATAAATTATTCCAGTGCAATGAAGAAGTGACCGCAAGGTGACACTAAGTGCCCCAATGTGCGAAAATGAGTAAAAATAATTATTTTAATAGAAAAATAATCACCTCAATGGATAGAAGAAGGGATAGAACGATCACGGAGAAAACATGCCCTGGGGGCATTGTGGTAGCCTAATATACCACCCGTGGGGGTAAATCAATCACGATTAGCTCATTTGTACCAGAGTTCTTATGAATTTTTACCACGAGCGAGAGCGACAGCCCTAGAGTGAGATGGCGAGACTACTCAAGTAGGAGGAGATGAGCAGATCACATCCTAGAGTTCATATGAGACCCAGTGGATGGACCCTATGTGAGTGGCCTATCCCTCTTTATGAATTACACATTTAATGCACTTTTTTAGGGCTTTTTAGGCTAGGTTGAAAGAAGTGATACGCATGCGCATATCCATTGGAGGAAACCAATAGGGGTGCATACACGCATCCTGTCGAAAGGGCTGCGTACACATTTTGGGTAGGGGAATAGGGCTACGCACACGCATGTGTGGAGACAGCGTGTCGATGTCATCACTGGGCAAGAAAAAAATTACAAAGGGGCACATACGCATGGAGATAGGCACATATGCGTCGGGATGGGAGCGCAGGCATTAGAAGAGGCACACACATGTCGAAAAGGGAGTAGAAAACCCTTTCAAAAAAATGACCAAGGAGAAAAGAAGACAAACTAGAAGAAAGTGAAAAAAATTAGGAAATAAGATGGAAGAATGGTGATTTACCAATAACATTTTTAGATAGAAGTAGATAGAAATGTTAACTAATACATGTGTGTTTTCTTGTTTATAGTGTATACTACCCATCCTGTGACCCATGAGTGATATGGTTGGCTAGTGACGATAGAGGCCTAGTTTGACGATGATGATAGAGTGACTTTGGATAGCCTTCTATATGTTACGGGATTGGCTTATGTGGTTGATATGCCCCAGATCACATTAGATCATGGCCTTTTGATAGCTATAGTAGAGCGATGGCACAATGAGAGTCAATTCTTTCTCGGCTCGACTAGGGAGATCACAATTACTCTTGAGGATGTGTGGCGTATTATGTAGGTCCCAATCCAGGTCATCTTATCCAATCTATGATCTGCTAGACTTATATTCAGTGATATATAGTAGAGTTGTTTGGTGTCCCAAAGATACCATGGCGTGGGATGACCATTAGGCTATCACGGTGTATTGAGTATTTAGAGCTAGACCGAGTAGTGGTTTATATGATGGCCTTCATCAGTGGAGTCTTACTCCCTGACAAGACCGGTGCTTCATTTCCGCTCCGCCTCCTTGGAGTGATATGTGATTTGGTAGAGGGAGAGACCTACTACTGGGGTTAGTGCATCCTAGCACATCTATACTGGGACCTTCACTTGATTACTTACTACCATCAGAAGATGGTAGGACCAGCCCATCTGCTCCATATTTGGGCGTGGGACCATATTGCCATTGGTCACCCCTTAGGTGTTTTGAGAGTTTGGGCTCCCAAGGAGCCTTCTATGATGGGTTGGGTCCGATAGGGGATGATGTGCGGCCATATATGGGGGATGCATATCACTATCATTGTGAGCTTGATGAGTTACGGCGAGAGGCTTCCATGGTTTGGAGGCCCTACAGACATTTCCAGTGGCCCGAGGATGGTTTAGAGCTCAGTACTGCCACAGTGGAGCACTTTATATTAGGTAGCCACAGCTATATGCGGGAGTTATATAGGGTGGATCGGTGCTAGAGGTAGTTTGGCATTACCCAAGATGTTCCTAGGCCAGATAGGTGGTATGCTTGTAGGGCCCAAGAGTACATTGATATGGGTCCATAGATTGCCCGAGATAGAGCACTGACCATTTTCCTACAAGTGGTACCTACTATGTGGGTGTCACTGAGACAGATTAGAGATATGAGTACTACACTCAGTATGCACCATGGTACCATGGTGTGCTTCCACGTTGTTTAACTATTTCTAGGATGACGTATAATGCCGATGTGAGAGCTCCTCCAGTGGGGCCTCTTAGTGGTGGCGAGGGTGGAGTCATTGGTAGGGATGACAGTGATGATGATAATGGCGGTCCCGACTCACACTATTATGTGAGGGGTAGGGGATAGGGTCCAGCGTTACAACAACCATAGGGACAGGTCCCCAAGCTTAGGCCAAGACAATTTTTCAGGGCAGCTGACATATAATTACCCCCAGTAGGCATTCCAGCAGGGATATACACCCCTCTTCAGTAGGTACTTCTAGAGTAGGGCCTGCCACCTCATGCCCTAGGGGGTAGTGGTGAGGGTAGAAAAGCGGCTGCTCTTGATGCAGAGTTATAAGCGGCAATTTCTGTTTAGTTATAGGTGGCTAGAGAGATGCGGCCGGGCGGTACAGCCCTTATAGCAAAGCAAGATCAGGCACATGCTCAGGTATAGATTTTGACATTGGCTAAAGATCATGCTAGAGCACAGGCTACTCAAGGTGATGATAGTGCCCTATGGTAGAGTCATATTAATGAGATGGTCATATAAGGGGCTCAGATACTAAGCCTTTTACATCAGTCTCAAACCCAGATGCAGATGGTTGTTGCTCAGAGGGACCACATCCAGGCATAGTCATAGGGGTATATTATGTGGAGAGATCATGCACGAGATCGGTGTAGACTATCACCGCAAATAGAGATCGAGAGGCCGCTGCTTCTAGATAGGCTCGGGATGATAGTGGCGAGGTTGATATGTGAACGAGATGTCACCTTACGAGATAGCTATCACTACCGGAGATGCTTTGATCTAATATGGGATGCCATGAGATCTGGTGGTGAGGCTCTATATTATAGGACTGCATATTTCATGGTAGTCCCTGCAGAAAGCGATGAGTGGTACCTTTTAAGCGAGTCAAGTGTGAGCACGATGGGCTTGTGTCATGGTGATCGGGTTGTCAGGATTAGATCAATTCGGCATCCCATTGCAGAGTAGTTGGTTGGACAAAGAACCATCCGGATAGAAAGGTGATACCCCCAAGGTCTGGTCCATCATAGCCACCACTCTTCCTGTCCTCCAAGTCATGGTCCCGGGATCCCAAAGTGAGGGTGAGATTTGTGGTTGATCTCTTTTATTTTCCTTTTGTATAGATGTATTGTATGTATGCCTCTTATGAAGGCTGATTTTGATGTATAGTTTTATGTACCTTTGTTTTGATGACACCTCTTAATGAAGGCTTGATTCTTTTGATGCATGCCCTTTTTAGATGGCATATTATATTGATGATGTACATTTGAGTATTGACATGGACAATTATACATGTATTATATGGACATTTGATGATGATTTTGTCATGTTATACTGTGATTATGCTTTGTATGATTATTGATTATTGTTTTGTAATCATTGCATCATGATGTATGATTTCCCTTTCCTCTATGTATGTGACATACTTTAGATTTAGAGATGTGTATGTTTCATTCTTTCATATTGATGATATATCCATAGAGACCCAAGTTCAAGTCCCACTAGGCGTACTCAAATGTGTTCAATGAAAGGTTTTGTAAGAGCTATTGAAATGGGGTAAGAAACACTCAAGAACCCCAAATCTTTGTGTAAAAGCCCCTCAATGGACCATATGATAAGAAATGAGCAAGGAATCCTATTTGCATGCATTAACTTGAAGTAAACAAGCAACTTAAACAAATGAATCTAACCTCTATTCTTGAAAGCTTAAAGTAAATGAACCTAAAAGGATTTAAGCAATCAATTTATGCTTCAAGAGAATGGGATCTTATCATTAATGGATTCGAGGCCAATGGTTCTTCCCATTTACTCCATGTTATGTGATAGAAATGCAAAAGGAAAGAAAATAGCTCAATAAAATGTCCTAATCCTAGCAATAATACTATAGTTTAGGTTAGAGGAAGAAGTGTTCTTAGAAATAAGAGGGGGTAGTAAGTTATTTATAGTTTTCCATTTGGGAAATGGGAAGATTTTGGTGCATGTGGGACTAAAAGGGAGTCAACAAGTTAATTAGAAAGTCAAAGTAAGATTTGACTAGTTTTAGAGAGAGGTTGATCATGATTAAGACTAGCTAACCATGTTTAGAGGGTAAATAATCCTAATTAGAGAGAAATTAGGTTTCGGGAGGGTTACGAAGGCCTAATCAATCCAATGAAGTGGATTGATATTCCATGGAGCTAATAGAGGTGGTAAAGAAGAGAATATTAGACAAGAGGAGGTTATTATAACCTATTTAATTAGTTTACAAAAGGAAATATGACCAAAAGAGTGTCATAAGAGGGGAGTTAGATAGATCTAATCGATGAGGTGTTACCAACTTGCAGGAAGAGGACTACTTAGGGCAATATTTAGGGATAATGGTGCTTTAATCGAACTACAGTGTCTACAAACTACGCGTCAACATTGCAGTTGTTCACCCAAGGCTCGTATAGGGTAGGGTGTGGGCCCATTATATGGGTGCAAATATAACATGGGGTCCTGGGCTACAGAAGTGTGGTGGGATGTTATGATCCTCGTGTGTGGATTTCACTAATGCCTCAAGATTTTGGTGTAACGGTTTGTTACATTATTGTAATAACACATTGAATTCCATTGTTAGTGTGTTGTCTACCGAATTTTAAAACTAATTTGGATCAATAGTATTAGAGCCAAGAAAAAAATCAAAATTTTCTGATTTTGAAAATGATGGGAAAAGCTAGCTATAAATAATAAAAGATGAAATAATCAAAGATCTTGATTTATTTCATCACCACGAAATGAGTACAAATCACTCCTTACAGAAAACCAATTTTTGAGGGAAGAGAACTAACGATTATATACCAATCTAAAGCATGATCAAGGAGAAAATGATGAATATGCATAAAATTTGGTCTTATTTTGAAACACCCATAATGGAAGGATTTCTCCAAATATAGGCAAGTGCTGCGAAGTTATGTACAATCTACATAATCAATCTGTTACAAATATATTGTGTAACATTATTAATATATTGTAATATTATTAATAATGAGTTTATATAACTCATATTAATAATATAGTTAGTGTGAGTGTGTTGTGATAAACAACTCACGTAGCTATTTTGGAGTGTGAGTGATCCTAGGGATAAGCTTGAGAGATTCATGGAGAGAGATATGAGGAAGACTAAGTGATAAGACTTGACTCCTAGATTATAGGATCAAGCATTTGTATAAGAAGCTATCTCTAGATGAATACAATATCCTAAATGAATTTAATATAGTATTTTTATATTTGATGTTTTTATCATTGTTTTTATTTTTTCTAATAATCTGGACCAAATTTATTATTTGGTATCGTGAGCTGTTACATATTTGGTTATTATTATGCAGAATTAGAAGAAAATGAAGGTGCAATTGTGTTTCTCCATCACCACTGTGGATAATATTCTATTGATGTGCGAGCACAGATCTTATTGGTTTCATGCGGATCATCTAAAAATGTTACCTTAGTAAATTTACAGTTAAATTTACTGTGGATTCACTAGCTCAGCCTCTTTCATCAATCTCTGACTACATTGTATAGATATAATCTGTTAGCCTGCAGATCTTTATTTTCCATGTGTCAAAGTTGATGTCTACATGTGAAGACAACATTTTGACATCCATTTCTACTCGCAACCCCATGTGTAAATATGAATCCATTTGAATTTACTACCATTCTACGTCACTGCAATGATATTGGTTTTGCAATAAAAGCATGGTTGACCCATCCTATGCACTGGTAGAATTGCATGGTGCTGATCGTATCTGTACTCAGAGGTATATTCCCACACCAAGCATGATCCATACAATAGAAGAAATTCCAGGAAAAGTGTCTTCTTCCAAATCCAATGATTATGTCTTCTGTAGACCTCAGCATTTCTATGGAAGCTAGGTGTCTAGTTTTTATAGATCTGCGTTTCCAAAAATTGAAATAGCTAGAGAAATATATGTCAAGCTCGGGATTTGAACTTTTCACATGCAAGCTCCAATTTATGTCGGTTTGTGGAGATATACTATGCTCATTTTCACTGCTTTCCCTCGCCAGG